>CAUYPO010104533.1:0-54235 GCA_963574435.1 Cheirogaleus major
TGCGGTTTGAACTTTGACCTCAGCAGTCTCCAAAGCAAGACGACGATGATGACAAAAGCGGAATAAAAAGAAAAAATAATGTATATTTTTAAGTATTTGTCCTTGAGATGTTAGCTCCTTGTTAAACAAACAAAAAAAAAAGGAGAGAAAAATTCAGAGAGAAGTGTTGCTGGGACGGAGACAACTATTTACTATGTCTGTGACCCCTTCCCTCTGCCTCCCTCCCCTCCTCCTCCTCTTTCCTTTCCTCTACCCCTGCTGCCCTTCCCCCAACCTGTCCCCCAAGCCCAGGGGCTCAGTATTTATTTATTTATATAATTGCAGGGTGACTGGGGGCCTCTCAACAACTCATGGAGGGCCTTTGGATTGTGGTGGGGTGGGGAAAGGGCAGGGAATCTTTGGGAAAAGCAAGGGCCCGATCTTTTGATCAACTCCTTTCTGGCCTCTTGTCCCACTGCTGCCACCATCACCTCCCAAATCCAGGGCTGCACTGGGGTAAGGTGACCACCCTCCCCTGGAAAGGTCTGCTTGGCTCAGCCTTTTCTGGTGTGGGTTATCTCACCTACTCACTTGAAGGACCAGGTTGGACTGAGGGTGAGGGGAGTCGGAGGGGGTGGCAAGTAGTGGGCAAGGGAGACCCAAGAAGTGGCATCCGGAAATGGAGTTGGCCCCAGAGTAGACCTGCCTTTCCCACATTCTCACCGAGTTAGCTCCCCTTTTGGTTCTGACCCCTGTGTTGGCAGCCCCGCCTTTCCCATCCTGTACCCTCGCCCTGTCTCTTCTCGTGGTAGCGGGTTAGCGTTTCAGTGTTCTTAACTCCAATCTGCTTGTTCATTGTACAATGTGCTTCTTTTAAGGCTCCATTTTTGTAACTTGAGTGTGTCATTCATCTGAACAACAAACATCAAAAAATAAAAAATTAAAAACTGTACAGAGAGAAATGATGCCTGCTCTCCCTCGGTCTCCTCTTTCCTGGGAAGCACAGTGAGGAAATCAGGGGCTGGGGATGGGGATGTGTGTGCTGGGCTGGTGGTTACTTCTGTTCAAATAGTGAATGTTCGGAAGTGGATGCCTCTTGTGGGGATGGAGGCACAAGGTTTCTCAACAATCAAAAAAGCCAAGTCCCTAGCACTCTGGGAGGCCGAGGCGGGCGGATCGCTCAAGGTCAGGAGTTCAAAACCAGCCTGATCATGAGTGAGACCCCGTCTCTACTAAAAATAGAAAGAAGTTAATTGGTCAACTAAAAATATATAGAAAAAATCAGCCGGGCATGGTGGTGCATGCCTGTAGTCCCAGCTACTCGGGAGGCTGAGGCAGAAGGATCGCTTTGAGCCCAGGAGTTTGAGGTTGCTGTGAGCTAAGCTGACGCCATGGCACTCACTCTAGCCTGGGCAGCAGAGTGAGACTCTGTCTCAAAAAAAAAAAAAAAAAAAAAAGACTCAAAGGTAAGAGAGTGTGCCACATAGATTTTAGGGGAAGAAGCCTCCAGGCTATTGGCCATCGTAAGTAATTGTCCTTTACTCTTTACGCAATTAGTGGGTTTTTAGTTTATGAATGAAATACACTCTCAGAGTTTTAGGAGAATTCTGGCTCTTTTGTTGAGAATAGACTAAAAGAGACAATGACAGAGCAGGAAAACCAGTTAGGAAATTGTTGAATTATAGAGATTAAACCAGCTGAGGTAATAGGAGTGATGTTGATGAGGAGTGGTCTGACTCTGCATGTATTTGAACGGTAGAAACAACAGAACCTATTGATGTACTGAACGTGGATTATAAGGGGGAAAAGTCAAGGATAATGCCAAAAGTTTTGACTTGAACAACCGGATAGATTTTCTCTAGAAAGATAAAGTGGGAAAGGTATGAAGACAGGAAAAAAACTAAGTGCCTGGCTGCTCTGCTGTCGTTTAAAGAGGAGCATCTGATTCGCAAACTGAGTCTTCTTTGCAAGAACGAGAATACCCGTGGGTTGTCTGTCTGTGGCTGTGATAAACAAATTTTACCCAGCGGAAAATAGGAAACCCCAGGAAAAGCATTTAAAAACTCCTGAATCTGTCAAATAAACTAGCTTCTTCCCTTATGCTAAGATCATCGAGTCCAAGGTTAGTCAGGCAAACAATTGTGTTAAGCCCGTGTGTGCAAAAAGATGTCAGACCAAGGCTATTGAAGTTTTTCTTGAAGCAAAATATAAAAGCAGATCCTCTCGCTTCTTGCTTGACTTCCTCTGGGATGGTTTTGGAGGCCGTCTAGTGGGTGACTCGTGGGGCCTGTGAACGGCAGCCCAGAGAACATACACGTTTGCTCTTGCTGGACTTTGAGTGTGGGTGTCATTCCCTCCGCTCCTTACTTAGTTCAGATTCTCTCTATGCCTCAAGGCTCATTTTAAGCCCTTTCTCCTCCACGAGGAGTTCTCTTGCCGCTCCAGCCAACACTTATTTTCATAGTAACCATTGTTTATTCTCTCATTTCCTATGTGTTAGGTTTCCCTTCTCATTTAGATTATAAACCCATTTTGGGGAGGCAGGGAAGGAATATGTCACATGCTCCAATGCATTTGTGGTTTGATAAAAATAGAACTGGACTTTTGGTCAAAAGGCATGGGTTTAAAACAAGTCTTAGCTTAAACATCACTGGCTATTAATCAAGTAATTATGACCAATATACTCAACCTCGCTTGGCCTCAGTTTTCTCGTTTATATTAAGGGTGAAATATGTTCCATTTTCCGGCGTTGCTAGGAAGGTTGGATGAAGCACTATGCCAATGTCAGGCGTATTCTACTGAGCATGCAGCTGTGTCACGTGCCAGACCAGAGTCTCCGTCACCGTTGGCGCTGGCCACCCAAGGCCATGTCAAGCAGGACTGCTCAGAAGTGACTTAGGCCGCTTGCCTCTTCCCAGCACTTCAACAGTTCTCTTGTGAATGGCTTCCACATAGCTAAAATTTCCATGTAGGTTCTCGTCCGTTTTATCTTGAATATTTTCAGCTTCCGAAAAACTATGGTTCTTAAGATGTCAAAAAACTCTCTGGGTGAGCATAGCATTGTCATAAATGGGGCAATCTGAGACATAAATGCTGAAAGTGACAACTCCTCTGTGATTGTATTGATTACTCTCAGCTGCCACTCAGACACTACTTACCTGACCTGCTAACTAATCCCAAAGTACACTTACCCTAGACAGAAGCAAAGGTGACGTGCAAAAGTTCCAGCTAACAATAGCCATTAATGAACCATTTTTCTGAGGAGTTTCTAATTATTTATTGACACTTTATTACGAACAATACATTAATTGAGCACCTACCAAGCGCTAAGATTCCAAAAATGGCATGAAACATAGCCACCGCTATTGTGTGGTTTATAATTCATTAAAATACACACAATTGTTTTTAGATTTGCACATTTGCTCAAGGTTCTAGTGTGTACCCAACTGTACTAAGGGGAGAGAGAAAAATACAGAGGCAAAAGAGGACAAACAGAAGAAGAAAACACAATTCCCTAGGTTTACATGGAGAACATGTTTACTTAAAGGCTTCTAGTGATATTTTGGTGAAGTCAGTTTTATGAGATCCACTTCTACCAATAAGAACTTTCTTTTCTCAAAATTAGCTGCTGCTTATGCTTCTATAAAAGGATTAATTTTTTCAGGATTACTTTTTTTTATCATATATTATAAGTATTTTTAATCACCACAATCTTTTTTCTTTTTTTAATCTGATAAATTTAGGGGTATGAGTGGTTTTTGGTCGCATGGATGTCTGGGGTTTTGAGTGCACCCATCACCTGAATAGCGTAGATCGCACTAAGGGGTGAATTTTGATATGCACAGAGACATTAATTTACTTTCTAATGGCAGAATCAGAAGCTTACAATGACATTAAGCAATAGAAAGAACTAGAATGAAAGCACTACAATGGTAAAGACTAAGACAGTTTTGAAATTCCAGAATTCAGGAGAGAGATGGAAACACAGCAGGAATTCTGCAATAAATATTTCCTGAAAAGACGGATGGGTGGGTGGAGATGTGAATAAATTGAATGAGGGCATTCAAAATTGCAATTGTTAAATCTAGGCCAGAAATCTTCATTTGGGATATGGGAATGGAAACTTTTAATTATTATAGTGATAGAACTCTGAATCTTGCTCTCTGGTTTACAATTTCCTCATCTCTTTAAGAAGATAATTGGATATTTAAGGTCATTTCTAGGTCTAAAATAAGGTACTTTGATAATAGGAGGACTTAATTTTTTGAGTCTTTTCTTCAGCCACGATTCATCTCTGGACCAGTCATTTGGGAATCTATTTTTAATAACAACAACAATATTAATACTAACTTGATTCGTGCATTAATTAGCTAAATGTTCAAAATAACGTTTCCACAAGGTAAGATTCATTCTGTGTGTCTTTATACGGATGAAGAAACTGAAGTTTACACAGGTAAGTAATTTGCCCAAGGCCATGGAGGTGGGCATTATAGAGCGTTATCTATTATTCTACACAGGTTCTTTCATAAGAACTTTGTGTGTGTGCAAAAGGTCTGTAAGTTAAGAAGAGGTAGGAATTTGTTTCCTTAAAGCTATGCCGGTCTCCAGTGCTGTTGGGCTGGACAGAGGTTTAGGATCAGGAAATTCCATCAAGCACGAAACAAGACAAAGAAAAATATCCTATGTCATTGTGTTTAGGAGTCAGCCACAGGCAAGAGGACAGATAGCAGAGCAGAAGGAACGAAGAATGTAGGGCAGTTTGCAGGGAGTGAGGATGAAGGCAGTCTGAAATTCTAGACAGAAGCCAGAAATCAGCGACTGTATTATGTAAGAACAGAAAGGGTCTGAACAGCAGCAAGCAAGGAATGAGAGCACTGTCCGTCGACCTTCATCATTGAAGCGGATCCCTCCTCACGGGATTTTCTGCCGTTACACATAGCAGAAGCCAATTTCAGGTTGCAGGTCTAGGCACAGCATGAAGAAGTAGAATCATCGGCCCAAGGCTAAGGGGGCAGGGGTCAGTAGCAGCTGCTAGTGAGCAACTCCTGACACCTTAGCATGCCTTCTGGGCTCTTGAGCGTTTCACTGTCTGTTCAGTCCCTTTTGCAAGGGGAAATCGGTTCCGCGGCATATCTTGTAGCTTCCCGCCTGGAAGAGCTCAATTATGGATTGCTGGAGTCCACCACGGCTGACAGGCTTTTCTCTTTTTCCCCTGTCAGGCAATAGTGACTCATAGCAACCATATATTGGTGTCATAGACATGACTCTCTCCTCCTGCCTGTCCACCCCCCTCCACACACTGACTCACCATCAGCATAAATCTACTTTTGTGGTTCCACACAGCAAGGTGCTGGTATCTGCAAGACACTGTGCTGGGTGGGGGAGCTGAAAAGATGAATGAGATAGGGTTCCTGCCTTCGAAGACTTCATAGTCTAGAGGAGAGAGAGGTGCCTAAGCCAATAACCGCAGCTAGCAGATGTGGAGTGATTATAACAAGGCAGGCTCTATTATATTAAAACTTATTATATTATTAACTCATTTAATCCTCGAAACCACCTTAGGAGGTAGGAGTTTTATCCTCACTTTGCAGATGTAGGGGCTCAATCTATCACTTAAGTTCACTCAGACGATCAGAGTCAGAATCCAAGGATTGAAAAGGAAACAGTATGGCTCCCAAGCCTGGTTTTCAAAGCGGATGACATGCTGCCTTCTCATCAACAGAAGTTACTGAGCGTAATTATCCAGGTAAGAATTGAGACGTACAGAAGAGGCAAGATGATCATGTAAAAAGAGTGAAGATCTTCAGTGAGTAGAGTAAGTGGGGTTCTGTCAACTGTCATACGAGTGTGAACATGCCTCTCAATTTGAGCCTCAAGTTATTCATGGAGACAATACCAGCTACTTCCAGGTGTTCCTGTAAGGGTAATAAAGACTGTCTAGAACAGGGGTCCTCAAACTACGGCCCGTGGGCCACATGCGGCCCGCCGAGAACATTTATCCGGCCCACCGGGTGTTTTTGCCCGTTTTGTTTTTTTTACTTCAAAATAAGATATGTGCAGTGTGCACAGGAATTTGTTCATAGTTTTTTTTTTTTTTTTTAAAACTATAGTCTGGCCCTCCAACGGTCTGAGGGACAGTGAACTGGCCCCTGTTTAAAAAGTTTGAGGATCCCTGGTAGAACGTACCTGCCACAGCACCTGGCCCCTTCTAGGTACCTGATAAATGATGCCTGCAATGGAATCTGTGATGGTTGTTATCAGTGTGACGAGAACACTGATGTGGGACACAAAGAAAATTGGGACAGATTCTGTGTGAGTGAGTAGGGGATGTGGTTAGGGGAAGGTGTGAGGCTTGGACAAGGAGGTGGCGCCTTGAAGGATCATCGGAAATTTCCTAAACATATCAAGGGAAGAAAACCATTCTAAATAGAGGGAACCCCACGTGCATAACATGTTTGGAAAATACCAAGTTTTTTGGTGTGGATAAGTCATCGTGTTGATGTGTGTGTGTGTGTGTGTGTGTGTGTGTGTGTGTGTGTGCTGGGAGAGAGAGGCCAGAAACGACACTCTAAAGATGCGGAAGAGACAAATCATGAAAGCTTTGCACGTCATCAAATTTAGCCCTGAAGGCATAAAAGAAGAAAGGTTACGTGGTAACTAACTCAGCAGTTTCCCGGGTCCTTCTAAACTAGTTTTTTAAGGGAGTGTTTCCTTTTTTCTTCCTTCTAAATATTTTAAAACACAGTAGCACTGCTTTGTAACACAAATATACATTGTTCAACAACTGTCCATACATAGTTCCATTTTCCCCAAGAGTTAATCTGGATATAGCTCATGAGCAAATCAGTTTAGGGTTAGAGGCAGACGATGAAGAATAAATGTGGCAGAAATATCCCCTTTAATGACCTGTTGGAACCGTTGCCTTTACTTGTCACCTTACTTTTGACTCTGACATAAACGTCAAAGCTTCATTGCCCCAGATGGAACCCATTTTTCGATTGTCGGTAAAATTAATTCTACCCGTGGAGAATAAGGAGCGGCACATATGTATACCTAAAACAAGATTTTTGTTTATACAACTATTGCACAGACTTGTTTGAAATTGTTTGATGTCGCTAGTCCCCAGAATTAAAATAAAATGTAAGCATACCAAAAAATAAATACTTCACCAATAAGATCTAACTTCCTGAAACAATTACTAACTAGAATAAGCATACAAGGTTAATGGTTACATAGTAGATGATTGTATACAACTGTTTATTTACCATTCTATCAGACATATCATTATTATTGTTTTAATGAATATTATTAAATAATCTTAATCTGGATTATTCAAAGGAATGCCCTGTACTTTGAATAAATGGAGTTTTACCGTACTATTCCTTAGTGAAGAAAGTTACTACTAACTGTTCTGTGTGCTTCCTTTGCTTAGGTTTGCAGACAACAAGATTAATTATTTTAATCTTTTCTTAGAAGTTCATCAGGCTGTAATCTTTAATCATTTTTATTGCCCATCTCATCTCAGATATATTTAATCCCATTTTTCTATATTTGGGGACACTGATAAATATAACATTGCTTTCAGCATCCAAATATTGGTCTCATCAGAATATCCAGAGAAATATTGTTTTCCTCTCATTGTAAAGGATACAAGTAACCTATCTAGTCCTCAAACACTATATTCGTTTTTGACTCAGTCACATTATTTCTAAAGTTAAAATCTGCTTTAAATGGATGTTTAAATTCTTTATATATACATATCATTTATTTCTTGCTTTTCCTTTTATTGAGTGATTTTTTAAAAAATTATTTATACCCCTTGTATAAGCATGATTTATTAAGTTAAAGGTCATTTTTCGTTACATATACTTCTTCAAAATCATTTGCCTAGCTTGTCATTATACATGCTAACAGCACCCTTCGATTCAATTCTGTATCATCTGCAAATTTCATTAACATATTGCTTACTCTTATTTTCAAGTGATTAATGTAAATATTAAACATGACTATACCTAACATCAATTCCTTCATGACTAGGTTGGATATTTCTTCAAAATAAAATAGCATTTTCATCATCACTCCTAATTTGTAGTTCTTTCGATTTTATTTTCAGGTGGCATGAGAATGCTCAACGCAACTTAATTTTAACTTTTAAGAGTCTATTGTAGATTACTAAAATCAAATATGTTCTGCCTCCTGCATTTCTCACATTCATTAATGCTAATTCTAAAAAAATTGTGGACAACCTCATTGACCTGTACAATTAATTTATAAATCCAAGTTATCTTTGAAACATGACACAATCATTTTAGGAAGGTTTAAAGGTCTACAAAGTTTTTCTAGGGCTTCATAATATTGCTGATCTTCTTAAACTAAGTCTGAGAAACTCCATTTGTATTTCATATGCACATGTTAATTCCTAGGCAACTAAGATATACTTGCTTTTTTCTAATATGAATATGAACATACACCTCTATAGAATTCAATTGGTTTTTTTTTGCTCCATTCTAATTTTACTGGCCTTCTAATTTGAATGACTGTGTGAAGTATTTCTTCTGGTTGATGTAAATTAAGAGGGAAATGTGTCCGACTTACAGAATTTTTTGGTTTGTTTTTTTAAGTTGGCCTCCATTTTTATTGACAACCTATCAATAGGCAATCGATAAATACTTTTTCCCCCCTGTCTCTCCTGCAATCCAGAGATTAAAACCATCTAACCACTGATCATTTCAAATAATTTAAATGGAAATGTCTCCTACAAGAAGTTTCCAGCACATGACTAGAATCACAAGATTATGAAGTCATTCCCATAATAACAGAATATATTTCACGCAACCAAAGCCTCTAGTTTCCTGAGAAGTTTTTACCATGACAAATGAGGAAGTTTGGTACTGCGCAATGACTTTCCTGCATCTCATTTCCATTCTCCAAACAGATGAGGCTAAATCATCACGCTAATGCCCCTCCTAGGTAGGGATGAGGGGCTCTAGGACAATGTGGACCAGCTAGAGAGCAGGTGAGATTGGTCGGGCATTCTTGGAAAGATTCTCCTTCTCAAGCATTCAGAATCTTCTCTCTCTACTTCCTGACCCTGTCTCACCTCCTCACACCTTCCCCAAGCCACATGGATAGGCACAGAGCCCAGATGGCCACCAGCAGCAAACCTGCCATGCTGAGGGGATTGCCCCATCTTTGTGACCTCACTGAGCTGGCAGAACCACCTGGAACCTCCCGGAAGCACAGCACATCTCTGGCCTGGCTCATTTACAGACACACAAATGCCCTGTTTCTGCGAGTCTGTCCGAAGAGGATTTCTGTTGCACAGAGCCCAAAACGTCCTCATCAGTCATGGAGCGTGCACTTTGTAAGCTTAAGTTTATTAAGTATGAACATCTTCTCATAGATTTAGCAAGTATCTACATCCTTGTTTAGATTAGGCATGCAAATTAAAGTTTTCATTTGTAATATATTTTCTACATCACAAGAGTCTGTTAAGGGGAGGTTTTGTGACCAGCCTAAGGTCACAGAGCTGGTAAGTGGAAGAATCAGGATTTATACTCAGTGGTCTGACTCTGGCACCTGCTAGAACCACCACGTTGCGCTGCCTCTCAGCAGGATGATGGGAGACACCCAGGGCTTTTGACAAGCGCACCCAAGGTGGAGGAGAACCAAAAGCCGGCCGTGTCCAAAAACGACACGAGAGAACAGGGTTTCGCAAAGAAGAAAGTGGTCAGCAATGGGAAAAATAGAAAAATCAAATATGAGAAGAGCTAAAATTGAGCCTTTATTGGAACTGAATTTTGTTGTTGGACTTTGAAAACTCAAGTGCTCTAGTATGCACCAGGCTATCAATCTTGGGTAGTAACTTAAATAATAAATAAGGAGAGGATAAAAGTCAATGTATCACATATTTAATTTTTGAGGTAACTAAGACTGCAATCATTATTATTCTTTTATCTATTTCACAACACCAATATGGAACCTTTTACATCTCTAAATCTTCTCTATGTGTTCTCTAAAACTATGTGTTCTCTTAGAGTGTTTTACGTCTCTCAGTATCTGTCTGTCTGTCTGTCTATCTGTGTGGTAAGGGTGTACATGTCGGAAGGCATCTATGGGTCAATCCTGAACTGGAACACAAATTTTTCTTTTAAAAATGTTCTAGCCAAACTTTTTCATATGTATGTGTTTGGTCTTATTAAGGAAGCTTCTCAGTCAAACCATGTGTTTGTCTACTATTGTACATAAAGCCAACGAGCTGGGCTGTGCAACCGTGTCACTTTCACATCTAAACAATAAGGCAGGTGGTTATTGAGCATTCAGGATAAGAATGCTCAGAGTGCCTCAGGAAGAAAAAAATAAGATTAATGTGAGAAGCAGAATGAATAACAGACATCATCAAACAGTTTCTGAAGTCGTCTAGCTGACCTGGGATGGAATTCTGTTCTGTCAGCCATGTGACCCTGTAAACTTCCTTCACCTACCTGGGATTTAGATTTCTCTAACATAAATTGAGGAGAGTAATACAGTTGCTATAATTAGCCGCACCATGCAGGGCCTGCCTGCCGCATAGTGAACGCTCAGCGGACGACGGGCATTGTTATTCTACGTATTATTCGTTTTACCCTGGTATCACTCCTAAGGTTAGGGAAAGTGTTTGCATGCTCTATAAAAATGCAGATTAAAATATGAAACTAAATAAAGTAGTTTCCTCGATCCTAGGGCACTGGAATACAAAAGTAAAAAAGTGAGATAGTTGCTACTCCTCCGGAAAAAAAAAATACAAATGGCAGAGCAGACGAGTATCCAAGTTCTGGGCTTGTTTGCCTTCGCATATCTGTCTCCTCCTGCACTTGCTGTGCTGTGTGCCACACGGGACTCGCCCAGGCAGGTGCCTCGTCCAGGCTCCTGGGGCAGCTGCCTGCAGCAGGTGGAGCGTTAGCCCTGTCCCTCCCACCCCCCACTCTTCCCCTCTCACCGTCTGACCGGCTGCTGCAGCTCTAGCGGGTTCCTGTCCCCTTCAAGTCACCATGGCCCCGGGCTCCTACACGACTCTCCCCTCCTCGTTCTCTCCAGACAAGTGCTCGGTGTAGCTTCTTGCGGTGTCAATAGGCTGGTTTATGTCACAGTGCCCTGTGATTCTCTCGTTTCCTCCACCACCTGTGTAACTAGTTTCCTACATGACACTCTTGATCTCTGTATTCCCGGGTAGATTCTGACAGACGGAATTTATGAAGTCAGAAACAAGCATAACAGACAGGATTCCAGGAAAACGGTGGGAAGTGGTGGGAGCCTTCCAGTCACCTGGGGCTCACCTGTGGCCGGTGGGTGCCTTGTGGGAACATGGCTATGGCGCGAGCAAGTCCTCTAAATTTTCAAGACATGTTCAATATCTATATTTTTATGTAATTTTTAAAACATTGGCAGTTAGTATGTTTGACGATTACAGTCCAGATAAAATACTTTGCGCCCTCCTTCCCCCGTGTGTAATGAAGCCTTACAGGAAGAGGACTTAGTAACCATTTTATAAAGCTATTTTCTTTATGGCATTCGTTAGGCTGATGCTAGGTGCTTGTTGGGGCTCAGAAAACAATACCCCGAAATGAGGGCCTCAGCAGCAGCCTCAGAAGCAAAAGTTTCTCTGAACTTCTCCACCCCTCTTGGCTCTCAGTCCTATCCTCCCCTGAGGCCTCTTCCTTCTTCTCCCTCTTCCCCAAGCAGCTCATAGAAATCAGAACCCCTTTTCTCAGAAGCCAGCCGTAAAACCTAAAAATATTCCCAGTAAAAGCCGGACATAAAGAAACTACCTGACCTAATTTGTTTGACTGTAGGTCACAAGACCCCCATTCCCAAAAGGGTCCTGGCCCACACCCAGAAGGAAGGATGCTGCTCAGAGAGGCCAAGAAGAGTCTAGACAGGCAGGCCTTGTGGGGTTTCCTCTCAGTCTGTTGGATTCTATCCTTTTTGTCCAATCACACTTCTACACACTGTGTCGAAGCTAAGCATAAAAATGGACTATTTCCCCTGTGTCTTTGGGTCTTCATTCTGAAGGCTCCTGTGTACACACATTAAATAAGTTAGTAGGCCTTTTCTCCAATTCATCTTTCTTTTGTGAGTCGATTTTTTCAGTGAGACTTCAGGGGCCAAGGGCCTTATCCCCGACATGCTCTAACAAACTCCCAAATTTTAGGGGTTTAACACAATAGACATTTCTTTCTTATGCATGTAATAGTTTGGTGCATGCAGTTGCTTCTTTTTGGTCAGAAACTTTTTCCTACACAGCGACCCCGCTGCCATCTCCTGGGGCCTTGAAGTCCTCCGCGTCCAACTCGCAGATGGGGAGGAGGGAGTGGAGAGGGCGTGCCCGCTGTTTACCCATCCTGACATACATTCCTTTGGAAAGAATTAGACACATGGTCACACCTAAGTGCGGATTGCCATAGCCGGACAGCTGCTGTCCAGTCCCATCCCTTTAGCATAGTAAGTGTGTAAATTGTACGTGCAGTTAGCTGACTTTGCCGTGTCCATGCCGCCTATCTAGAAGAATGCGAGCCTCATGTAAGAAGAAATCCAAACTGATAAATATTTTGACTACTGAAACAGGGGTAATAAGGGCAATGAAGCTGTCTTCGATATTGAGATAGAGTGAATAAAAACAAATGGCCAGGAAAAGGGTTAGGCAGACACATACACCTTGTTCCAACACAGTTTAGTATTATCTTTCCTATCAGACCAATGTGAAATCTGAGGACCAGAAGTATTTTAAATAACTTGTCCAAAGAATCAAAATAATAAGTATGTTCATTCCAGCATAGACTCTTTTGTAATTCCCTCAAAAATTGTTTTTAGATGAGATTGATTTTATCATTGCCTTCCATAGAGACGAGCCAAACAGACTAGGTAAAATATTTGGGGAAGAGGCAAAGAATATAGTTAGAATTTCTTATCTCATACAGTTGGGTCCCTTAGCTGAATTAATCCAGAAAGGAGTTGGGCACCTTAATGAACTAGGAAGTGACCTGCCCCGATTGTCATAACTTTCTAGGAAGAGGCGGGGAGAGCCTTTCACTGACTCAGTGGTTTGATGCTGCTGAACACGCTGAGTCCTGGGATTAGTCAACACTGAGAATGAAGCACTACCATGTTCCTGAATTTAAACGTTGTTATTTCAAGAAACATTTCCAAGTGCCTACATAGTATTACTCACCAAGGTAGATGCCAAGACTATAAGAAAGAGACATAGTAACTACTATTAATTGAATGTATACTTTCAGCGAAGTGCTTTTACATACATCGTCAAATATCAACTTTACTATGAAACTTCGCGGCAAGTGATGCTATCCACAAGTTTTGTTTTACTTTCACTTTTTGAAAGCTGAGACTCAGAGGTGTCGATGAAATTTTCCAAGTTCATTTAGCTGGATTGAAGGACATCTTGCTGAAATCCATAGCTGTGGGACTCTAAAAACCGTGTTCTTTCTCCTGTGACACCCCCATTCTTCCTGGCTTATGGAAAATGTAAAATGCTTATGATGAAATAAGTTGCTTGTTAGCAGGGAGATGAATGATGAAAAAGGAATGAAGAAAATGTTTTTGAGGCCTATATATTTTAATGTTTCACTCATTGTGTTTATACAATAGCTGAGTCAATAGTTCACAACTTTACATAGTTTTCTTTCTTTGTCATACCCCAAGCCACATTTTATAATTTGTAGAAAGCATGTGTTCAGGAAAACATTTAATACAATAGTTGTATACCATGGTAAAGGAAGGATAATGAGATCATCTTCGATTCTTGCAGCTAAAGTAAATTTGAAGAAATTATAAATATTTATATTAATAACTCTCTTCAAATCTGTAGCAATAGTTAGCATATAAGTTATCTGTGAACAACAGACCCAGAAAAACAATGGAAACTGAACTTTACTTTCTTTTTATTTTTTTGGAGAAAGAGTCTCGCTCTGTTGCCCGGGCTAGAGTGCCGTGGCGTCAGCCTCGCTCACAGCAACCTCAAACTCCTGGGCTCAAGCGACCCTCCTGTCTCAGCCTCCTGAGTAGCTGGGACTACAAGCATGCGCCACCATGCCCGGCTAATTTTTTCTATTTTTGGTAGAGACGGTGTCTTGCTCTTGCTGAGGCTGATCTCAAACTCCTGACCTCCAGCAATCCTCCCGCCTCAGCCTCCCAGAGTACTAGGATTACAGGCATGAGTCACCACGCCTGGCCTGAACTTTACTTTCTAATACTTGAAACTAAAAATAACTATATTTTAGTAAAGCATTTTACACTATCTTTACATTCAGCTTTTATTCTCTTTTAAAATGTTTGATCTTTCTATTGGGAGACATTAAAAAATGAACTCAATAACTCACACCTGTGTAGTTCTTACTATGTGCGAGGCAATCTTCCATGTGCTCTACATGTCAGGCATCATTTAATACACCAACTCTCTCAGGAAGCTAATGTTAGTAGTCCCAGTTTATAGAAAAAGTAACTGAGGGGAAAAGAGGCTAAATAACTTGTGTAAGGTCACACGGATTCTAAGTTGCAGAGCTGCATTTCAAACCGAGGTGCCAGGCGCCATGCCTGGACTCTTACTCCCGGCCCTCTCTGCTTCCTCATCGAAGGCCAAAATCACCTACTGTATACAAAGCACTGTGGGCGCTATGCCGTTCTCCTGAGTGGCTTGGGGTCTAATTGGAGAGCCATAACACGTCACCATTTAAATTGATATCAGTGCTAAATTAATTTTAAGGAAGTACCACATAATAAACATTGAATTATTACTGTTGATTGAATAAGAAAGATCAGAGAATGGGAAAGTGGACCAATTAATATTTACTGCAGTATATACCAAACACAAAATATATTTTGATTCCTAGAAACTGCATCGCAGTCCAATGAAAAGGATATTGCTAGCATCCTTGTTTTACAGACAGAAACTGAAAACTATGCCCATCCCCATGTAGCTAGGAGGTGGTACTCAAAGTGTGTTCCACAGACAGGCAGCATCACCCCCACCTGCAAGGTGGTCAGAAATGCAAATTCTGAGGCCCAACCCACACCTATTGAATCAGATCTCTGGAACTGGAGCCCATATACTTGTATTCCAATCAGCTTTCTAGGTGGTTCTTGTGCACACGGAAGTTTGAGAAATGTCTAGTGAAGGTATGAATTCCGTGATAACTGTGAGGTCTATGTAATTAATGTCAAACTTTGTATTCTTGCCACTGCACCATGCTGTGACCTGGGGTAGTTGGGAAAGTTCCAGAAAGGAAATAAAGATAAGAGGTGGTCTTTGAAGAATTGGTAAAAATACGGGTCTGTAGTAAAAACAGTGGCGGCTTTGCAGGGAGAGCCATTTACTGGACGCGGGACTCACGAGGCTGCCACATTCCTCCCGTTTGAGTCACGACTGCTCCATCTGAAACTCGTGGTGAGGCTGACTTAAACACTGACAATTAACTAAGCTAATTGTTTAGCTGTGGACAATGGACTATGGAGGGGGAATTATCAGTGGAGAGCAGCAAGAGTATAACAGAGCCAACATATAGGAAAAAGCAAATGCAATACAAGTAAAACAAAAAGACAAGCTTTTTTCTAGACCTCTTATCCATTTTTTCTCATTGGTCAGTCCTTGTTTCTATTTGTGAGCATTCTTAAACTCCTCCTCTAGGAATCCTAAGTGAGACTCTAAGACTAACTATAATCCTCTATGGGACGTGATGAAAAAGGTAAGGAGACTTAAAGTAGCAAGACATTTGAGAGGCAGCTGTGGGGCTCAGTCTGAATGGTCACGGGCTCTTTGTCAAGAAATATCAGGAGGTGGGGCTGGGGAGAAGGAAATTCAGCAGAGGGTAAAGAGATTCTCAGGCTGGTAAGTCACTCCCATGCTCCCTCTCCCGGACTCCCACTTCTCTTTGGTAATTCTCATCTCCTACCATGCATCACAGCACCAAGCTATGAACATGAACACCCTATAGTGCCAACGTTTTTCTGGTAAGTTAATTACCCCTGGTAGCAAAGGCACTTCTTCCTCTGCAGGGGCCAACTTGTCCTGAGAAATTCAAACACCTGCTTCTCTTGCTCTTCCAAGACGCCAAGAAGTTGGCTCCTTGGTCCACACAGACCTGCCCTACCCTGGACTTCAGGTTACTTTGCAAAGCCTGTCTCTGCCCCTGCTTATCTTTGCCACATTCCTTTTGCACATCCGCCCCTCGCTGCAGCGTTATTAAACACAGTAATAATGATAGTCATAGTAACTATCACCTTTCTACAGCGATGTTTAGAGGATATAATGAGGTTATGTGCATGAACACAATTTGGAAGCTGCTAAGTAGACCTAAATTTTAGTGGCTGCGATAATATTATTTTTATTTATGGTTCCATTAGGGTTTAAAGTTGTACTGGATTTGAATACTTAGTAAAAGAAAGTTTGGGTTTTAGTTTCTAGCAGTCTTCAGGATTTAGAGCAAGGTGGTGACAGGTTGAAAGCTGAGTTTTGCGAATAATCTAATAATGATATAGGGAGTGGAAAGAGGAAATACCAGGATTACAGGATTAATTTAAGCACTCATTACCCAGTACTCAGGTACTTGGCCGAAAGACTAAGTAGTGATCGTGGAAATGGAAAAGAAGGGGCTGTTTGATGACACATTTAGGCTGCTACAATCAATAGTTCTTGATGACCAGTCAAATATAAGTGGCAACAAAGAAAAATAGTCAGAGGTGACTCTGTGGCTTGGAGTCTTTGTCATTGAGAAACTGAATTACTCTGAATTTTACCCTCATGTCTAAGCTAAGCTGGTAGGTTTGCTTTAGGAAAAGGCAATCTTCTACATAATCTTTAAAATATTGTCTTGTCATTTGTAATGTGTACTTTAGGATCTTGATGTAGTTTTTGTCACAGCATGGGCCTTGATTTCAATAATCTGGATCCAAATCTCTTTTCCAGGATGAGGTCCTGATATAGTCAGGGGTCTTATTTTGTCCACGAGGTCTGGTTAGAATAGTGACATCTCTAAGTCAAACTGTGTAGGGGCTGTGGGAAAGAGTATAAAACCAGCTCACCGTCTCCTGTCATGGGTTTTTCACTCTTTCACCACTGCTATTCCCTTCTGTCTTGTCTCACGGGAAGTAGTGTTTTAATTGCCCCCCAACACGTAATACACAGCTACCGAGCTACAACAATAGTCCAGGCCTCTGAAATAAATTTAACCAAATATTTCAGTGGGAAGAACAGAGTGATTTATGTCTTGCAAAAACATAATTACTGTGCTTGCTTGCACATGTGAGAGAGAGAGAGAGAGAAAGAGAGAGAGAGACCGTAGTTTATTCAATATAAACATTTTGGCTTCTTTTTTTCTCCAAGGAAAGCATAAAGAATTTCTCTAACTCGGAAGGGCAGTAGTCATCAGTTAATCTTAAAATGATGCTATATTTTCTATGAGCATTTTTCCTTTCTAAAGTTGTCAGTTTGGTTTTGTTCTGCTCTATCCTTCCTTTAGGAAAGGAAAGTGCTAAGGTTCAATCAAATTAAATGTGGGATTTTACACCGAGGTCTCTACCTCAGTGAATTTGCATTTTGTAAGAATACCCTAAGGGAATTTCAACTTCTTCCCTGAAAAAGTTAGATGGATCCATTTCAGTCATACACGTCCAGTTTCATGCTCTGACATGGCCAGATTGCCATGGCTTCGATTTAACGCACAGGTTTCTGGCGATAATACTCATCTACATTTTTCCAGTGTTGGCCGAGAATGGGACTGTCCAAAGAATCTGACTTGAATTATTAATAATGAAAAACTTAAATGTCTGAAACCAAACAGGTGGATACATTCTGCTAATATTTTAATGTATTTAATAATTTCTAAACCTATACATACTTCCAAGATAAAATGATTTTCTATATAAGAAATATTTCAGTTCTGTGATTAAAAAGAAAAACTGCCATGGAAAGTCAAAAATCAAAGCATGAATACTATATCACAAATTAAAATATTAGTTATCTAAAATATATAGCTGAATTTTTTATATAATTTAAAATGCATGACAAAAATTAAATGTACCTGATTTTTATAAAACTGTTACTGATATTAGAGTTTTATATATTGTAAACCAAAAGTTGAGACAGCAAATACTTCTCAGTAATAGTTACGTTCTGTCAGTATGTGCCTAAATGCTGAGTAGTCGCAATTTTTAAAGAATGGGTTTTCTTTATACACTATTGTTTTCTTATTATTTCAGATGAGATTGACTGGCCATCATTTATATTCTGTGGATCTGATTATTTGTGTCTCCATCAAGGTTACAGCACATTAAATTGAGAGACCATAATGGAAAGGGTATAGGAAAATTACAAGTGAAAGTATGGTCCCTGAACTAACAGGGGACCTGAGGAGAGGCGGCCCTTATTCTAATTCAGTGAGAAATGTCCTATAGAGAGCATTCCCTAGAGAGAAGCAGTGATTCACTTAGGGAAATAGCTGGCCCATGGTGGCCCTGAAGGGAAGGATCCAGAAGACCTGGGAGAATAAATATCTTGGTATCTGTCTGCTATACATCTCTTCCCAGGGCTCCTATTGGCAAAGTACCACCACGACTGGAGAGTCACGGGTCCCACTGACTGGTCCACATAGGTTAGTCTTCTGGAGGCCATGAGCAAGGTGGAAAAGGATGGAGAGTTAAGCTGTATGGCCAAAAAAAAAAAAAAAAGATATACTTCACAGTGTGGCCAAAATAAATTAATTCTACCTATAGAATGCCTCATTGAAAAATAATTTTCAAATAACAGTAAAAAAACCATTTGCCATTGCCATTCATTCAGAATGCATTCTGGAAGAAAAGCAGTGTCTTCTTGCCCAGAAGACTTTGTGGGTCTACTTTATCATAGACCTCTGTAGCGCATGAGGCTGCTGTAACAGACGTCTGAACAGGAAAAAGGATTTAGCAGGGTCAGGATGAACGAGGACAAGAGTCAGCAACTAGAATGGACAGTCTAGCCGGGCGAGTGGTGACTGCACTAGCTGATACATTCTTTCCAACCAGTGCTGCCTTTGCTCCTGCTCCTATTTGAACGTGGATACTTTACGAATCAGTGGCATATTGTCACAGTAATGCTGTTTAACAAACCACCCCAGAACTCAGTGGCTTGAAACAATATAGTCTCTTCTCACAGATCTGCAGGTCAGCTGGGGGTCAACTCATCTAGACTGTCCCCAGGTAGGTGACTCTGCTTCAAGCTGTGGGTCTGATTGAGCTTGGCTCGCTCACTCCGTTTGGCTGAAAGGAAGGCAGGGAAGCTCTTCTCATGGAGACGGCACGGATAACAAAGAGGGCAAGTAGAAAGATAATAATGCCACTTGAGGTCTAGGTGCAGAACAGGCACACTGTCCCTGCTGTCCACACGCAATTGGACAGTGCAGGACACAGGGCTAAGGTCAAAATAAGGGGATAGGAACAAACATTATGCTTCAGATAAGGTCATGGCAAGGATATGGATGCAGAAAAGAATGAAAATTGGAAACAAAATTTCAATCCATTCCAGTCTATACTCCTGGCCACAGTGACTCATTTGCAATCCTTCACCCCGTGCAAAAACCCAAGGAAACCAAAACAAACAAAACACTCACTGTCATCCTAAACCTTTCAAAGTCTCCTGCCACATGAAATTAGGCTCAAGGTCCAGGATCTTATAATTTATATCAGTTCAGATGAGGCACTTTTTGATCTGGAAACCAGTAAAACTGAAGTAGCCAGTCATGTCAATCAAACACAACACACACACTGCTGGAACAGAGAAAGAATGATTGCAAGTATCGCTCGTTTGAAGAGCGGAAGAGAAAAGAATAGGATGCAGGCATGCAGTAGGCATTGGTCGATAGTAATTTTGACATCCCATTTGGAAAACGTTGCCAGATCCCCCTCCTCTAGGGCTGGGGAATGGTCTTTGATAAAAATCCCAATTCTGCTTCCAGGAAGTGGTTTCCAGGCTTGCTCCTCACTTTTGGATTTTTTTTTTTTTTTTTTGGCCTACTAATCCTTCCTCAGTCAATTCTGAAAAGGGCTTTGTCTAAAATGTTCTTTATAGAAGCCGAGCAATTTCCTCAGACTGTTTCCTACTTGGAGACATTTGAGAGGTTCTCCTACATTCCCACAGGTCCAGTCCCTTTTAGTCCTGGTGCTAGTACATTTTGCCAATCCAATTTCTCAAAAATAGTGTGTGTCTTCTATATATATATTTTTGCAAAGATGTGGAATCAACCTAAGTGCCCATCAATTCATGAGTGGATTAAGAAAAGGTGGTACATACATATACATATACTCAGCCATAAAAATGAGTAAAATAATGTCTTTTGCAGCAACTTGGATGGAGCTGGAGACCATTATTCTAAGTGAAGTATCTCAGGAATGGAAAACCAAACACCGCATGTTCTCACTAATAATTGGGAGCTAATCGATGGGCACATGTGGGCAGAAAGAGATGTAAAGGTCACTGAGAATCAAGAAGGGGGAGGGTTAGGAAGGGAGGGGTAGAAACCTACCTATTGGGTATAATGAACACTATTCAGGTGGCAGGCTCAATAAAGCCCTGACTTAAGCACCATAAAAGGTGTGCATGTAACAAAAACACTTGTACCCCCTGAATATTTTGAAAGAAAGAGAGAGAGAGAGAGAGAGAGGGAGAGGGGAAGGAAGGAAGGAAGGAAGGAAGGAAGGAAGGAAGGAAGGAAGGAAGGAAGGAAGGAAATAGAATAGCTCCTTTCTCTCTGGTTTGCTTTGATTTTAGACTTTTCAAATTAACTTCCAAAATGTTATTCATTTACTTATATAATCATTCATTTAGAAGATATTTATTGAATACCCACCAGGTACTGGGTTAGATATCAAAAAAATGAAAGATTTATTTTACCACCTAGATTTCAGAAAGAGAGCATTAAAACCTTTCCTGATTTACACTAAAGTTATCACACTTTTACACATTGGCATATGTCCTATTAGAACAAATCTATAATTTGATACTTCCTCTTTCTTTGTGGCATCTGGTTTCTATATGTAATTTTCATAAATTCATGTGTAGGTTCTTTGTTATGCTCACTGCAAATGTTTCCATGTGGATCAAGACTTAGGCAACAAATGTTGAGTTATTAGCAAATTATTTATATATAATATTATTTATATAAAACTTTACATAAATTTATATTATTTTCAAAATTATGGGAACAATTCAGACATCTTTTTCTCAATATATCTCAAACACTTTGATTTGTTATCAGCTACTAATAATGTTTTTCTGTTCAAACAAAATGTAGCAGTCAAGTTTTATAAAATGATTATGAAGAGTTTGTGCCTCCAAAGTAGCATCTGTGACTATTTCACCTCTTTAATCATTTTTTCACTTTCTATTATATGCATAAATATTAAACCAAGTGACTGCTATATATCACCTACTTTACAAAAGCTGATTAACATTGCCCTCCTTGTTTTAATAGCTTTCTGGGAATTTTCCTAGGTCTATATTAAGGATTAACTAGATCTATATGTATCCACCATTCATATGATTTCTTCTCACTGTTCATTCTATAATACTAGTACGCGAATTTTCAGCTTCGAATTTCCCCCCCATCAAATTTATAAATACAAAAATACAAATAGTTGTACAAGGTTTATAACAACAAAAACAAACAAAAAAATCAGTCTCCAAATTTCCTAAAAGCAACTTTTTCAATTATTTTAACTATCTTGGGGGGTATTTTCTACCATATGCCTATATACATTCAGAAAGCTCATGATTTTTCAGTTTTAGATATTATCTACAGACTTGTTACATTGGAAGATGACAATTTATCTCTTTTATATTGCCTCTAATGCTTCTTTGTTTGCACACACACACACACACACACACACACACACACTTCCCCCATATCAACCTATCACATACTAGTTTTTGGTTAGATTAATATTCAATTTTAACATTACAAAAACTATGTAAATAGCATGAAAGATCAGTTGCATAATGATCACATTTCCTGTCTTATTGTTGTTTTTGTTTTGTGGGGGTTATTTTGTTTTAGCTTGTTTTGGGGGAGTGATTATTTTTCTTTCTCTACTTACTACTCTCCTGTTAAAGATTCCTGGTTTCTTGGGTCCCAGAGCTGCCTCTTATTGATTTAGGTCCTTCTTTTGGTGAATACAGATTCCAGTAATTCCCTGAGACAGAGTAAATGAGAGGCAAACTTCTCAAGACCTAGAGATTTCAGCTGGGCTATAGGAATTCCGTATATTCTCTCAGAGTGAGTTCACTCAGAATTTGAAGGCATTTCTATATTTTTGTAGTTTCCAGGGTTAGTTTTGAGAAGTCTGATGCTGTTTGGATTCCCAATTCTTTTAATGAGATCTATTTTTTGTTTTTAGACAAAAAATTGTTTTCATGAAATTTTAAAATCTTCTGTTGGGGCCAGGGATATACCATGCCCTTTTTGATAATGCCTTTTAATCTGAAAACTATCCCCTTAAATTCTGAAAAATGTTCGTAAATAATTTATTTGATCATTTTCTATCCTTCATTTCTTTCTATTCTCTCTTTTAAAATCTCCTATTTTTTAAAAAATGTTAACCTCCTACAGTGATCTCCTAATTTTATCTTTCTGTTTTCTATTTTTTCGTACTTTGGGGAGGATTTCCTCGATCATATAATTTAATCCCTTAGATGAATGCTTTTTCCTTCCTGTATTTTCAAAAGCATTTTTAAGTTATTTTTTTCTACAGTCTCCTCTTTTTATTTCAAGGTTGCAATAGCTTCAGTATTTATCTGAAGATACTACAAAACCTTTACATTTTTTTTTTCTTCTGTTCCCTGAATTTTTAAAATGTTTCTACAAAGTTCTTTAATCATTTGTTCATTTGTGCTCTATTGTCCTGTCCATGTCCTGGCTTTTTTTTTTTCTTCCATATATCTGGGGTCCCTGATTGTTTATTCATATTTAAATCGGGGTGCTAAGATGCTATGTGGATGCTCTGTGTCCATGGGCTGGGCTGGTTACTGGTTCTTTGCAGTGTGAGGTTGTCAGGCCGTACCATTCTATGAGAGGACCTGAAAAGCTCAGCACCTCTGGGACATTTTCTACCAAAAGGAGTGCTCTCCCCTTTAACCTGGACCTGGCTCCCACAGCTCTTAGATTCAAGTAGGAAAGGGAGCCAGGAGTCTCACCATCCAGAATGCAGATTTTTCACTTAGTCCCAGTTGTCATCATAGCGTTCTGTGCCTTCAGCTGTATGTTTCTTGGGTGCAATTCATTAGAGATTAAACCTTTGATTTTCAATCAGTCTAGGGGACAGCATGTGGTTTGGATTCTAGGGATGGAAATGTAAAATGTGTCATAACCCTTGTATCAGAAACACTCTGCCCACATAGGAGCAAGGTATTTTCAAGCAGAATTACAATTGACTCAGTCTACCAACTGTGAAGATAATCTTCATGAACGATTCACCATTGCTCATTTGCAAGTTCTTATACCACAATATGCTAGAAAGTTACTAAATTAACATAAAATAGTATTAGCAATATAGGACTCTACAATGCAGTTGAGATCAAGTTACAAAAATGCCAAATTTTTCAAAAATTATCCCAAATAATTAGTATTATTTCCTTCTAATTCTGTTTCCATGATCTCTGTGCATTCGCAAAGATCTATGCACTCAGTTCCTATAACTTCATTTGTTTTAGACCTTCACACTTGCTTTTTTTGCTGCTAAGTCCTTTAATGTCCCTCCTAGATATTATTTTTTCTTAATCTCAGCAACATCAACTCTTCCCCCCTCTCTCTCATTATTTCCATCTCAATGAAGAAATTCTCATTTGCTCTCTTTTGTTGTCATATTTACTAGTATGCTTAAAACAGAAAAATCTACCAGTACTCTTAGAAACAGAGGGCAAAAATCCCTCTCAGTTTTAAGACACAACGACATTTAACCTAGATCAACTGCGGCACCCTTTCCTAGTGAGGCTAGGTATGTCTTATAATCATATAACATTCTGTTTCTTAGAGAAATAGAATCAGAGAAAGTTGGAGAGAAAGGACTCTAAGAGATGATCTAGTCCAACATTCCATTAAGTGGAGAAATAAGTTTCTTAGAAGGTCTTCAGACAAAGGGGTGGGTCAAACCTTAACCCATCCCTCTTCCTGAAGTCTCTACCTTACGGTTAGATTCCTGATCCGGTTAAAGGTCTAGAATATGTGAGGCAGATCACTGCCAACATATACCATGGTTTCTGGTATTCTTTCAGACCATCTGAAGTGTTCCTTAAGAAAGAAAGAGCTCAAGTCCTGTGTAGAGATAAGTAACTCACAAATATGTGAAAGGAGACTGATTGGGGAAGAAAACAGGAAGAGCGCTCTCTCTCTCTCTCTCTCTCTCTCACAGACACACACATACACACACACACACACACACAAAGATACACACACAAAGATACACACCTGCTTTTGGCAGTTAAAAATTATGACTAAATGCTTCTTTGTAGCTCCCAGTTGCTATGAGGGTGTAAAAGAAGACAGATAATCTCTAAGGTAACAAGGGGCCCAAGTCAAATAAGGTCTTAATGGATTAAAGTCAACACTTTTAAATTAAAATGAAATGGTATCCAGGATGGGCCCTGAGGTACAGGTGTTCCGTGCTCTCCACGACCATCAGCCTTAACCAAACAAGCTGTGTTTAAAGCATCACAGTTTAAAGCGTCCGGACCAATTCTCCCTTGGTTCTGCCTGCTAAAGTTTTTGCCTGCAATTGTGTAAGTAAATGTTTGAAATATCAGAGAAATAAAGATGGAAAAGACCAGGGCTCCTTGAGGAAGGGACGTCTGCTTGTTCCTGGGCTGGTGGATGTGGGTCCTGATGCTAGACACCTTGGAGATGTTAGGGTTGGTGGTGGTTTTGGCACCGTGCTGCTTGTGAGGCAGGTTACAAATGTAAATGACTTATTATTCTGTGCATCTATTTTCTTCTTTCTCTTTCTCATGCCCTTCCTACATTGCCTCCTTCTGTCCAATCTCCCCTCTATCCAGTGCCCCATCTCTCATGGCAGAAGCAGGAGCATGGAGTAAGACAAGCACGTGATTTAAAATCAGAAGGCCTGTGTCTCCTCAACTTCGTCTCTGAACATCTAGGAAAATCGGAACAATCATGCACACGTGGGAGCCTAGTTCTCACTCTGTAAAGTGGAGATCACCACCACACTCTTCTAAGGGTTAGGTTGAAGATCAAATGTAATCATATTCATCTCGTGCTAAACAGATGTCAGTTATTAATATTCTTTAGAGCAACTGAAGGGAACAAGGGTTCATAAGCATATATGAATGGCAAATTTGCCAACCTGAGCTCATTAAGGAACATAAACATGTCTACCTTTAAGATAAATTTATTAGTGTAATTTTTAGGTTGGATTCTCTTCTTCTAATTTTATAGATAAAATGTGGGAAACGTTTGATCCAATGGTATTAAATACTAACCGAATTTTGTTGGTGATGTAACTAGGATAGCAAATAGCATGAAAATGAATTTTAATTACCAATGTTTTCTTTTAAGTTATCGGAAAGTATTAATTATACTATGTATCATTTCTCAAGTGCTTACTATATTCCAAGCTGTAGTCTAGGTGATTTATGATTATTATCTCATTAAATCATTAAAATAGCCCTATGAGGTATTACCTCTACTTCACTAATAAAAGAAATTGAAAGAAAGCAACAGAGCCAGGATTAGAACACAAGCATCAGACCCCAGAGCTTGGATTCATAATAAATGGATAAGGATTTCTCTCCATTTGACTATGCACTATATACTGAGCACTCTGTTAATCAGAGAAAGTTAGAGAGAAAAGACTCTAAGAGATGATCTGGCCCAACCGCCCATCAAGTGGAGAAATAAAGACCCCCTACAACATCCCTGAAAGGCTGTCCCTCAGCCTTAGCTGAGCTGACACGTTTGAATTCAGCTGCTATTCTAGTTGGTCAGTCTGAGCAAGCTCTGGGTGGTATCAAAACAAGGTGTAAGAGGTTTCCTGGCAACTGGAACAGTATCCTTGGCTTAACAGCCCCTGTCCTCAAATTTTCTCTCCCTCAATTCCCTTTTACATGTCTTTTTCTTCCTTTTGCAAATATCTTCCTCTTGCTTTACACAAGATAAAAGAAAAATTCAAGCTTGTTTCTTAAGGTCAGAAACCAGTTACTTTTAGAATTTGATATTCTATTATTGTTGTTTTGTTAAATTTCTACCCCTCCGTTTCTTAAACAGATGAAGGTAGTATGCTTTTAGGAAGGTAAATTAAAATCATGCTCTTTTCTATTTGCTTATCATTTTGGAAAACAGAAGCCTCGGCTCTGATAAAAACTGATTTTGCAAAATGAGGGTCAAGGGTCCCTATGCTAAGTTCGACTCTCAGTGAGAGAACGGAGGAACCCACTTAACCGGCCACTCCAAAGCAGCAGAAGGTAGAAGACAATGAAGTCAAGCATCATGGACAAGAGGGGCACCTTGTGCCGGGTGCTGTTTTTCTCGCAGGTAAAATGAGAAATCAAATCCTCTCCTCTGTCTGCAGTACTGTCCTCTCTGAACATGACATTAACTTCCACAAAAGAGCCTGGTGGCAGAGGGGGTGATTAGCTGGATAGGCCTTAGCAGCTGGGCTCCAGGAGATTGGAGGAGGTGGGGGAGGGGCTGGGCTGGTGGTTCTATCAGCAGCAGCAGCAGCAGATGAAAAGCTTCTAGAGGTGGGGGCAGGGGAGAGCCCAGACTGTAAACAGCTCTTGCCTGTTGCCTAGAAGCAGTGGCAGCAAACAATCCAAAGGCTGCTCCTAGATTTTCAAAATTTCCTTTCTACACAGGGCTCTGTTTCTTTTTAAAACATGCGGCCATTTTATAAGGTCACCAACACACATGTGCGTATATCACGATAATTTCCTGGCCACCACGTGTAATGGCTTACGTAAAGGAATCAATTATTGTTTAACAAAACCTTGTTAATGTTAGCACATTAATCCTGAGGCTTTTATAAACCTTTTAAATGACTACTCTATATGAGGTGCCCATATTTGTCAGAATCAACAGAAATTTTTAAAAAAAGATGCTGCTTTGTTTATGGGGCAAATTTGATAATTCTTGAATGGTAGGTTTCTGAAATAAGCTATAGTGAAGGATAAGAGGTATGCATTATAAATTGGTTAAAAAGGTGTTAACAGTAATGTTTGAGGCTGTCTTGGCAGAAATGAACTATGAAATCTCTCTCTCTCTCTCTCTCTCTCTCTCTCTCTCTCTCTCTCACACACACACACACACACACACACGTATGTACATAGCAAGCAAAGGGCAGGGTGGGTGTTAATAGTGGAAGATTTTAATCACCTAGCCATAGGACAAGATTACATCAAGTGGAGGAAGTGAGGATGGGTCTGGTGCAGAGGAGATTTCTGATTTAATGTGCACGTCACCCAGAAAGGGAGGAAAGGATGCCAGGTTGAGAATTAAATAATATTTATGACTCAAAGGAAAGATAGACTATAGGAAGCAGCGATTAAGTCTCATTAAGCATATGATTTAATCTCAAATAAAAGCTAGAGGTGTTTAGAGACAACACGGAAATTTAGGAAGACAGAAAATAAAATATAGCATGTAATCGTTAATTCAGAAAAAGACAAGCCACTGAATTAAGGTCAGGGTAAATAGCAGGAAAGTGGTTTTTAAAATCACAGCATCACCCGGAATGCCAGTCCCACTAATAAATGGTAAATTTGTTTAGCATTTTACAAGATCAAAGCGGAAAAGTAAAGCTTCTAGAAGGATGCAGCAAAGAAAAGGCTCCCCTTTTCTTTTTCAGGATCCAAAATTTTTAAAGGAATAGAAAATCGAATCCTCTATACTTGAAAGGGAACTCTAAAAAGGACCCAGGGGAGAAAAAGAGGCAAAGAAATTACCAAATCGGAGGGCAAACTTCTTTTATGACATTAAAAGCATACAAGCCAGCCAGGCATCCGCAGGGCCATTAAGCGGATGAGTGGGACGTGGGTGACGGATGAGGCTGCCTCAGCTGAGAGGCTGAATGAATTCTCCGCCTGCATATTTACGGAAGAAGCTGAAGGTCACGTCCCGGAAACTGGGATACATTTTCTTGAGGGGAAAAGTGGAATGTTAAAAGGATTTTATGATCACACAAGAGCAGATAGTTGAGCAGTTAGAACTATTAAAAGTTGACAGGGCACAAGACCCAGATTAAGTATTTCATGGACATCTGAAAGAAGTGCAGAGGAAACAGGAAATCCCTTCTGCAGCATTTCTTGATGGCTGACGCAGGAGACTGAAGCATCAGGGCCGGTAGCTATTCTTGGACTAGGTATTTAAAAGAAATCCTTGGAATCTTTAGAAATCTAGACACCAGTAATCTGAGTTGCGGTTGGAAAGCAGAGAGTGACTGTCCCTCATTTTGCATTTATGGAAATACAAAACCTGGTGAAATGTTAACATTAGCCTAAAAACTCAAAAATAATTGACATTTTCACCAAAATTGAGCATTTATAAACTATTTGATACAGGTGAAACCAGAAGTCACTGCTGCTAAATTTCCTGAGTTATTTATAGCAGAGATTTCAGAAATGACTGTCCTCGTTGTTACTTTTATCATCACTATTGTCATCAAGTTGCAATTATTAAACGCACAGTGTTTGCAACATCGTAGCAAGGGGGAGGGGTGGTAGGGGGAGTCACTCTGTCCCTGTCTTGGGGTCTGGATCCTCAGGGTCTGGATTTCACACTGATCAGCTCAGGCCTTTTCATCATTGTCTTCCCAACCATCACGTCACCCTATTATGTTAAAAACAAGAAATAAAAATGTTTCACTTTGTGAGGATCTGCTTGGGCTAAGCAACTGCTCTATTTGCCTGCCTCCAGCTATGTTTCTATAAACTGAAAAAAGTTGTAAATTGTTGCGGAACTGTCCAGTTAAAATCTGAAGGACAAAGGGCATTACTTTGTGTTCATTAATCACTTAAAAAACTGCATTTTCTTTTCTTTCTGCCACCCTCCCCTCCTTCCCTTCCTTCCTTCCTTCCTTGCTTCTTACAAATGTTAATTGAATTTCCTAGAGCAGACCGTAAGATTGAACTATAAGAACACGCAAACATGTTATTACTGCCCTCAAGTTGTCCCCCGTCTAGTGGCGATGACAATAACTGAGAGCCCAGGGTGTCCACAGCCATGGAAGGGAAAAACACACAGCACAACTGAGGTAAGTGGGGCATGGAAGGAGACAGAAGTCAACCAAGTGAAAGAGAAGGGAGGGCGGACATTTCAAATATAAAGAGTATACTTGCAAAGGCTTAGAGGTGAGGCAATGCAGTGAACTTCAAAATGACATGACCAGATTATTTTTCTCATTTGTATTTTCATATTTCTTTTCTGCCAAACCCTACCGTACTAACTGTATTTATTGTTGAATTCAATTCCTTCTACGTTCTTAAAAATAAAAGAGAAAGATGTGCATTTTTGTTCAACCTTTTAATGAATGACCTGGAGGGGTATAATTCAAAAGTGAGATTTCTGTTGCTTACAAAAAAATAAAATAAATAAGGGAGGGGAAGAGAGGCGGCAACCTGGACATAATTGAATATATTAATTAGGCTCTGTGGACCCAGATGTAATTCGTGCAAGAAAGTAGGAAATCAACTAGCTATGGCTCGTTGTAATCCTATGGAATAAAAGAGAGAGCGCAGCAGACTATGTGAACCGGAGTACTACCATGGGGGTGGGGGGGAGGTGTCATTATGTGAAGGTCACCATGAAAACAATACTTTCTAATTTTTCTTATCAAGACATCTCCTTAGAAACCATTGAGATCATTCTTGTAGAGGTCCTGAAAATCACGCTAATCACCTCTGATTCCAAAGCCATATTGAGACTCCACACTTGAATACACACCCATTGTTCCTCTTGCTGTACCTGCTGCCATGTCCTATCCAAGATGCTGGGTTTGCACAGATCAGCTTTAACTTCCCCTGAATCCATGCCGGAGTCACTGCGCCAACTCACCTTCCTCAATGTTAGTGGATGTCACCAAGCAGGACTCCCAGGAAATGAGAAGCTTTTCTTTAATAACCTTTCCCAAGTCTCTCTGTATTTTTCCCCTCCTTGCCCACCTACCGTGTATCAAACCTTGCTATTTGGAGCAATACCTCGAATAACCATTTATACATAGCCTATGGTAGGAAAAGTTTACCTGGGTTACTTCCTGTTATGCCATCCCTAATTAGAGAAGAAAAACCTTTATCCTAAAAGAGAAAAATTTTAGAAACAAACCGACCACATAAGGGAGATTCGCCCAAAAGGAGGCAGGTGATGGTACAGGGTCCATCCGTGGCTCTGTGAATATGTTGTTGGAAACATCAGACTCTGCAACCTCATTGGCCAAAGTGCTGGAGTATGGTCTGGTAGACACTGGTCAGTGTTTATACTTTACTTGCCGGATCACAGAATGTCCATGTTTGTTCATCACAATACATAAAAGTGACTTATTTCATCTGCCCGACTACGACTGAAAGGAGATACCACCTCTGTTATTTCTCTGCTCACTTGTATAATTGCAAAGCCAGAAGTGGGTTAAACCCAAAAATTACTAAATTCTATGAAGCGATATTTATTGAATGATTAATTGACCATTTGCAAATAAAAATAAAGTCTATGCATTGCTTTAATTCCCAAAGAGGTAGCGGGATATGAATATCAATTGATCGATACATATATGTGATTGAGAACACAGAGCTGATTTCGGCAAATGGGAGCTATCAACCAAGAACTGCCTGTGACGTGCTGTCTGACCTTTGTCAAGCCAATTAAAATTCGTCTCTACCAACTTGCCATACTTCCAAACATAGAAATAAAAAGAATCCCCTCTCCCCTCAAACAATTGCTGAGCTGTAAGAGATGAGCCTTGGAAATAACTTTGAGGTAAGTACCACATGGATAGTATTAATTTAAAGCAGTGACATATATAGCAAAGCCCTATAAATCATTTTGAAACAAATGGAAATTTCTGGAAACAATACAGTAATCCCCCATTGCCCATGGTTTCACTTTCCAGTTCAGTTACCCGTAGGCAACACCATGGTCTGAGATTAAGTGAGCACAACAAATAAGGTGTTTTCAGAGAGATCACATTCACATAACTTTAATTGTAGCATATGGCTGTATATGAAAAAACATAGTGCCTAGGGTTCCATACCACCTGAGGTTCCAGGGTCTCCACTGGAGATCTTGGAAGGTATCCCCACCTCCTCCACAGATGGGGGTGACTGCTACACTTTAATAAATTAAATGAAGAGTCTTTCCTGGAAGGAATGGAAACCCAAATTCAAACCACTAGAGTGAAAATATTTGAGATATTGACACATATCTTGGCATGGTTTCTAAAAGAAAAGTTTCCATTATGAGGGAAAATGTTTCACTTATTGTCAACATCTCTCTCTTATCTCTCCCTTGTTTGCAACCCTGGCTATTTCTGCTGCTGATACAACAAAGTCCAGAATGATGTCTCGGTATTTATATGTTGGTGTCTTTAAAATATGGTTTTGAAGCACAAGCTTTGGTCATTCCAACACCTATTCCTAATTTAATATACACTTCTTTCTATGTATAGCTACCGGATACATTTTTCTCTGATTTTATCAAGGAACAATAATTTATTTTCAGATCTTGAGTGATATTTGTACATTACAAAAAATAAGTGATTTGTTCAAAGACTAAATATAATTAAATCAAATATACCTTATATATATTTCAAAAGTATTTTCCAAAATGTTTTTATTTGGAAATCCATATGTTTAAAGAAATTATAAATTCTTCATGATTTTTAGCATCCATATATATATAGAGAGAGAGAGAGAGAGAAAGAGAGAGACAGAGAGAAATCATTTCCAACCTACATCTCCAAATGTCAATAGTGTTTATGAAAATTCTTACACAATTAATAGATATTTCTGAGAATTCAAATGAAAATAATTCATCCATACTCTAAAAAAATAGCTAGAGATAGTCTCAAATGTTCAGAATCGAGATTAAATCCACTAATGTGGATAAAAGTTGATTTTAAATTCTATTTGCATACACACACACACACACACAAAGGTCATTTGAGTTGTGTGCTATACTATTTTAAACATGATTTTAATTTGTATGTGATATTGTTATAGGAATAGCTTTGGAATTAACCAAAGCATATGTTGCTAATGTAGTATAGTTAAATACATATGGAATATGTACTTAGTCAATTGTGTTTAGGTATAATACCTGTGAATACTTTGCGAGGCTCTGTAGCATTAACTTTGTAAACTCTAAATCTAAAAAGTTACACATCAAATTTTTCAGACTATGTAACTCTTTTATATTCTTAGATAATGTCTAAAGTTCTTAAAAATATACTTTCAGATGGGATGTTAAATTTTTACATTTTTGCAGTCTTAGAAAGACCCCAGTGTAAGGAAGGTCAAGGAAGAAGCTAAGGTAATGTCTTAGTTCCTTCAGACTGCTATAAAATACTATAATCTGGATAGTTTGTAAACTACAGAAATGTATTTCTCACAGTTCTGGAGCCTGGGAAGTACAAAATCACATGGCCAACAAATTTGGCATCTGGTGAGGACTCTCTTCCTGGTTGATAGATGGGACCTTCCTGCTTCCTGCTTCCTGCTTTGTGGACCACCATCTTTGGGCTGTGTCCTCACATGGCAGAAGGGGCGAAAGAGTTTGTCTCAGGCCTTGTTTATAAGGACACCCACTAATCCCACTCATGAGGGTTCTGTGCTTGTAACCTAATCACGTCCCGAAGCCCCCACATTCTATAATAATACCATCAGCCTGAATGTTAGAATTTCAACATATGAATTTTAGGGGGACACAAACATTCAGACTGTAGCAGGTAAGTTGCATGTAAGATGGGATCTCTTCATGCTCTATGCCTATGTCTCTATTTTACTGAAAGCATCAGAGCTCTCTTAGATTGTCTGGACTTACAAGAAGGGCAGCATAATTCACGATCCATCTTGAAATCAAGGTAGAAGATGCTGTTACATAAGATTTATTCATATGAGAAGACATTTACAATGTATTGTTAAAATGGAAGAGGCAAATTATCCAATACTATGTACAACATTTCATCTTTTTGTGAGCAACAAAAAGAAAATGCTTAAGTAGATATAAGCATGGATTAGTGATGATTATCTCTAGGTGATAAAATTGTGAAAGTTTCTGTCTTTACTTGTAATTTATAATATTATTACAATGAACAAGTATTTTCTGTTATAAAAGAAATCATAGTTTTAACTTTAAAAATAAAAATCCATTTTTGTTTTCTGAAAAATTCTTATAACATGCAGATTTGATATTGTCACATAACTTTTCCTTCATGTTACCTTTCTATTTGCATATAATCTACAGATAACATAAATGTATCTAGTCACTAATGACAGATTTAAATTTATATAAAATTAGCTGGACCTTTTACAATAATCATTTGATAGTAATAAATGTAGCTGATACCCTTAATTGTACTGTGTATCAATAGGAAAATATTTTTGACATAAAATTAATAGGTAACATACTAATAAAACCAATAGATTATTGGTTTGTTTCTTCAATTACATCAGATCTTCTTAGACTTATAAAATTATTTAAGTCTGAAAGAGATAATTCACCTTAACCCATTACTTTTACAGGTAAAAAAGATTGAGGTTTCAAGAGACTAAGAAATTACCCAAGGTTACTCATTTAGTTCATGGCAGTCAGTATTGTGGACAAGTATTCTAATGCTGAGCCCATTTAAGGTCATTGTATACACGAGGGAGCCAGATAGAATTTACTTCTTTCTTTTAAAATTCTTTGCTTTACTCTATTTAAAATTCTGAACTTATCTTTATTTAATTTTAAAGTACTTAGTTTATCCCTTTAAAAATTTTAAAAATGTTTAATAAATGTGATTTCTTTTAAAGCAGTTTGAGGCAAACGTAGTTGTAAAAATACATGTTATATATAAAGATATGTACATTAAAAAGTTTTGAACTTGTGCCCTAATTCCATTTTGTGGATTGGTTGAATTTTCAAGGGCAATTTAAAGATTTCATGCCTCAGCAGTCTGATATGTAAATTCTTGTGTCTGATGTTCATTCATATAAACAGTTCAAAAGTATCTTAGTGTTACACATAAACCCACACATACAATTACAACCGTACATTTAGCTCATTTTGATAATGAATGATATTCATTATGATAATACATTTTAGTTTATGTTTTATATAAGCAATAATTAAAACATTTATCACATTTAGAAAGCAATGTGACATAGGAGAAAGAGCTCTGGAGTCTTAAACACATGGAGAATCAGTCCCCCTGTCAACATTTGGACTAAGAGGCAAATTGACCTTTCTGAACCTCAGTTTTCTTATCTGAAAGTAGGATTTAAACCAACATAAATGTATTTTTGAATGACTAGAAATCTTATGTAAAGCACTAGTATTATGAAAGGTCATACAAAAAATGTTCAATATGTTGTAGCTTATTTTTAATTTTAAAATATTTAATTGACAAATAAAAATTTTATATATTCAAGGTGTATAACATGATTTGATACACATATACATTTTATAATGATTACCACAGTCTAATGAATCAATCACCACACATTGTTACCATGTATGAGTATGTGTATGTGTGTAGAATACTTAAAATCTACTCTTTTATCAAATTATAAGTAAACAATATTATTAACTAAAGTCACTATGCTGGACATTAGATATACATTACTTACACATCTTATAACTGAAAGCTTGTTTAACCAACATCTCCCCACTGCCCCCACCCAATCCCCTGGGAACCATCATTTTGCTTTCTCTTTCTGTACGTAAGAGTTTTTAAGATCCTACGTATGAGTGAGAACATACATTAGTTATCTTTCTGTGTCTGGTTTATTTTACCTAGCCTAATGTCTGGCAACTTCATCTATATTCTCAAAAATGGCAAGATTTCCTTCTTTTTTATGGCTGAATAACATTCCAATGTATTTATATACCACATTTTCTTTATACATTTATTCATTGATGGACACTTGGTTGTTTTCATATCTTGACTATTGTGAATAATGCTGCAAGGAATATGAGGGTGAAGGTATCTTTTCCAGATATGAGTTTCATTTCTTACAGTTATACAGTATACTCAGAAGCAGGATTGCTGGGGCATATGGTAGTTCTACTTTTAATTTTTTGAGGAATCTTTATACTGTTTTCTACAATGTCTGTACCAGTTCACATTCCCAGCAAGAGTGTATCAGGGTTCTCTTTTGTCCACATCTGTGCCAAATCTTGTGATTTCTAGTTTTTTTGATAATAGCCATCCTAACAGGTGTGAAATGATACATCATTTTGGTTTTAATTTGCATTTCCCTGATAATTAGTGATGTTGAGTACCTTTTCATATAGCTGTTGGCCATTTTTATGTCTTTGACTAAATATCTATTTATATTTTTTGCCCATTTTTATTTTGCTATTGAGTTGTATGAGTTCTTTATGTATTTTGGATATTAACTTTAATCACATATATGGTTTGCAAATATTTTCTCCCATTCCATAGGTTGTCTTTTCACACTGTTGATTATTATTATTATTATTTTTTGCTGTGCAGAAGCTTTTTAGTTTGATGTAATCCCACTTGCCTTTTTTCCACTTTTGTTGCCAGTGCTTTTGAGGTGATAGCCAAAAATTCATTGCCAAAACCAATGTCAAGGGATGATTTCTGTGTTTTCTTCTAAAACTTTTATGATTTCAAATCCTACATTTAATTTTTTAAATTTATTTTGAATTAATTTTTTCATATGGTGAAAGAAAAAGGTCCTATTTTATTCTTTTGCACATGAATATCCAGTTTTCTCAGCACCATTTATTGAAGAGATAATCCCTTCCCCATTGTGTATTCTTAGCACACATGTCAAGGTTTAGTTGACCATATGTACAGGAGTTTATTTATGGGCTCTCTATTCTGTTCCATTGGTCTATGTGCCTGTTTTCATACCACTATCATACTTTTTTGATTACTATAACTTTACAATATAGTTTAAAATCAGGAATATGATGACTCCAGCTTAGTTCATTTTTCTCAAGATTGCTTTGGCTAGAAAGAGATGCCATGATGGCCGACTAGAGACAATGCTTGTTGGACCATCCCAGAAGAAAGGTAGGAATTCTGACAAAGGAGAGAAAAGAAGAGATGCAAAGGGCATATAGATCATAGAGAGAGATGCCAGAGCCCACCAGAGATGTCACAGAGGAAAATTGCAAAGCAGAGAAGGTAGAAGAGAATGAAAAAAGATATCAGCAAGGATCCAACCCAGAGAAGCTACAAGCCCAGTGACAAGGTAAGGAGGGGTGCTGCCTCTCACCCTTCCACTGGCATTTGGAAGCAGGTGGGCTACTGAGTTTCTTGGAGACTTTTCCACCCCCATGAGTGCAGATATGGTGGCAAACACGATATAGTGGGAAGAACTTGCATGATCCTGGAGCTTGGACACGCTGTACGAGGCTCCCCATCACGGAGAATGTCATGAGAGGCTAGAGAGCCAGATTTCTTCCAGATGCTTCCTTCTCTACCCATCTCCCACCCACTGCAACAGGGAAAGAAGTTTGGGCTCCCCTAACCCCCCACATGGGAGCGTGCTTCCACACTGAGGCTTCCACCGAAAGTGGGACACAAGCCTTTGCCTTTTGGGGGCTGCAGAGGATCCGGGGTGCCTGATTCAGGAACCCCCTGCCTGAAGTCATTTCATAGAGTCTCATGCGAGTAGGTCAGACAGCCAGGCTGGACTCTGTTCCCTCTGGACTTGAGCTGGTTGCTGGAGATACAGGGGAGGTCTGTGAATTTGACTCGGGTGGCGAGGAAACCCACCAGGGCAGCTCTGACGGTAGAATATGGTGGGGTCCTGACACCCAGTGAGCTGGGAGAGTGCCCACCCCCACCCCACAGGAAAACCTCCCTGTTTGATCAGAGCAGATTCCATGGTGCAGCCCCAGGCCCCACAACAACCAGGTGTGGCTCAGCTAGGTGCTGGGGCTTAATGGGAGTGGTGGCCCTGCCCCACCTATTCCAGCCTCTGGAGAAGCTTCGCCAGACTCCCCAAGTCTAAGTTAAGCAGTTAAAAAATCTTTCTTATAAAGAGTTTTCATAAATTCATAATTGAGGGCACTCAAACAAGGAATTAAAATTGCTTTTTGACTTGTCCATTTTTTCAACCATACTCGTACAAGTTATTTGAGGGCATAGACTGTGGTCATCGCCCTTCACCAGTGCCCAGCACAGTCTTGGCACATGGTAACTCTTAAAGATATAAGAGAAAAGAAAAAAAAAAGAGGAGAAGAAAGAAGGGAATGGTGGGAGGTGGGAGAGAAAGGAGAGAGGAAAAAAAGGAAAAGGTTACTTTTATTTTTTTCCTCCCAGAAGCTGAAAGAGTAAGACAGTCATGATAACATCATCAAGACTCATTTCCCATCAAAATCTACATTTTGTTGGAAATCACATGTCAGTGTGTTCTCTTCCTCCCATCACGGTAATAAGCTATTTAAAAACACCAACTCATCATAAAACCCATTTGAGGCAAAATGGAACAAATAGAGTAAGGTAGATTTGCTGATATTCCTATTCTTTTTCTCGTGGTTTTCATTCATGTTGTTCATTTTAGAAAAAGGCTCTGATTCATTTTTTTTTTTAAAGAGGTTTTAGCAAAAGACAAATAAAGATCATTTAGCTCATTTGCTTTTTAAAATTAAGAACAAGAAAGTTTAAATAATCATTCATTTAAAATACTTGTTTGTACTTCGTGTTTCTAGATAGGAATTGGAGATGACAAGTCTAGATCTGGTTAATAATGGGTACAAAAAAAACAAGAAGATGAAAAACAGAAAAATAGATTTAAAAGGAGACAATATAAAGGAAACAAGAAGTAGAAGAAGGCTTAGAGTAATATTTCTTCATAGCCCTTCAGCTATTTTAATCCTAAACCCTAAATGCTCCCCTCTGGGCATAAAGAGAAGAAAGGTCCACTTGATTCTAAAGTTTTCTCTAATTCTAAGGAACAGGACTGGAGTGATATCCCTCTGGAGTTTGATGGAATCTAATTAAAATTAGGATATGATTGGCAAACCAGCAATTGGCCATCTTTGCCTAAAGGAATAGATCAGATGTTAATCAATACATAACATGCCTCATCGTTCTTAATTTAAGTAGAAAAAGTATTAGATAAGGCTTTTCTGAGCTGCCTTTTTTTTTTTTTAAATAAATACTTTCAAAATTTACTCAAAGAGTTCAAAGAAGGAGGGCAGCAAAAGCAATTGGATAAACAAACGAACGAACAAGCAAAAACCCAGGAAGAATCAGGCAACTCAGCAATTTTAATTGTCCACGTGAATCATTACAAAGCATTTATCTAACGAATAACTTATCCAGTGCTGTTTTTGTACATTAATTTCTGCCCTATAGATAGACTTAGTTCTCTTCCCCTACTCACTTCTCTGGTGTACGCCTGGCAAACAAAAGGCTCTCAGCAAATGTTAGTGAAAGAATAAACATGAGATTGAATAAATACTCTGGTTGTTTGTCATTAGGGCCAGGGCTGTGGCTGAATTCCCAGTTTACATGCAAAGTTGATTCCTCTGGAACTAATGGAACGGAGACTGCATCCTAGAGAAGGAGAGACAGTCCTTGCCTGCTATGTGTCTGCTGAGCCACTCGCCCCAACCGGGTCTGCAGCAACAAGTACCCAGTGCATGGGGAGATGCACAGATGGCTTGTGGACGCTTCCCAGGACTGGGCTGCCAGCACGGCCCATTGTCATATTTATTGCTGACAATGTAATTAACCGGCTGACTCCTTGTTTTTAAATTGGTCACCCTCCATGGACAGCTACGCCGGAGGGTTGTACTAATCACGCCACTGACAGGAGGGAGCCCCACGGCCCCACGGCTCAGCGAGCGCCTGCGTGAGGTCACCCTTGAGTTGCTGCACGGAAACCCACGTCTCACTCTCTCCCCCGAGGGTCTTTAACAGGCTTCCTCACTCCCAGAAAATACATAGCATTTTTTTTTCTGACTGCTTTTCTTTTTTTTTTTTAAATGCAATGGGAAAAATCATTTTTTTCGTTTCCTTTTCCAGTGAGAATTCCTTAACTACAGACTGAAATATCACCTGTAATAATCATTGTGGAAAAAGATTGCAAGAACCCTGTGAGATATTACCCAAATTACTAAATTGAAAAGAATGCTAGAGGTCATGTGGAGGCATGAAAAAAAATGTTTTAACTCACCTCTGTGTCCAGCAATCAAACATATATTTTTATTTCTCTACCATGGAGAGTGATCTTTATTTTTTCTACAGTATGATGAGGATTAGCTACTAATGATTGCAGAGTATTTTGTATCAAAGGATGCTAAACAGATTTTTACAGTCAGAATGACAAACAGAGTCAAGGAATCTTATCTGGAAGGCTGGAATCATGCACCTGCCATGACTTTCAATTTTGTATTTCAGATTCACTGCTTCGTTTCCTCCACATTCTTAAGGCCTTCTAAGAAATTTCCTTTCCAGTTCATTTGGTAACAGAAGACTGGGCTGGTGCCATAGGCAACAACCCTCCCCTGGGTCTCTCTCCCTCTTTCTTCCCCTATGAAATGGGAATCCCTGTGCGTACCTGCATGCCTCGAGCAACCTCAGGGAAAGTCATGTTCCATCTCTGTTCCTTAGGATTTAATCTATAAAATCAGGGCACTGGACATAATGAAACTCTAAAATGCTGTGACTACCTGGATATTGAGGCAAATAAAAATTTTAATATATTTAATAAAAACATGTGAATATACAAGTGGCATGCATTAGCTAAAAATGCAAGTAATTCTTGACCTGTTTGCATTATCACCCCTATCAGTGTCCACGATCTGACAGCCCACTTGTGAAAAAGTCCTTTACCTTTTCCTTTTTCTGGTCTGCTAATTTTCCACCTTGCATTCCAAGGCAGACCAACAGATTGCAACAGAATCGGGTTAAACATTGGATCCTCCGCCCTGACACTGCATTAACTTCTGTAATAAACATCTTCGCTGTGTCAACCAGCCCCACGCTTCCCTCTTGAGCCCAGCAGCCAACGTCTCGTTTCTTTTAGATGCTTTTGAATTCCAGAAGGAATCTTATCTGGAAGACTAGAATCATGCATCTGCCATGCCTTTCAATTTTGTATTTCAGATTCACTGCTCCTTTTCCTCCACATTCTTAAGGCCTTCTAAGAAATTTCCTTCCCAATTCATTTGGTAAGTGCCTGCTCTGGCTGTTATTCTATAATGAATTCATGTCTTTTCTCCAATTTTTCCTGTGCCGCCCTCGTTATCTGGAGTCAGGATTCTGAGCTCTGACCTCCCTCCTCGTCCCGTTGCTGGAGCAGAGTTGAAGGCAGACCTTAAGACCGCAAATATTCTGGATTTTGAAGACCCAACTTTGGCTAGGATGAGGCCAGGATTGGAGTGAAAATAAATAACTCCATTTTTTTTTTTTTTTTTTTTTTTTTTACTTACACTCTTCTGAACATTGACCATTTCTGTCCAGGTCGGGGGATAACTAAAAGATGCACCGACAGGTGTGCTTACAGACTGATCAAGTTCTCTCCATTTCTGAGTGTTTTGAAGAATGTATGTTGAGGGCTTAGATTTCATATCTGCAAACAGAATCAGTGCCGCTTTGCTTCACAGGAGCTAAAGGCAGAAGCTGACTATGGAAGGAGAAGGCTGAGGAGGAATTTCTCCAAGAGAGCCTTTATTCCTGAACAGTCCTCATTCTCTGAGTGCCAAAGAATGAGGTGTGCCTAGTCTCACACATGGTAAAGTGTGAGACTAGGTCTACAAGGGACATTGAAGACCCTATTCCTAGAGATATGATCTAAAATGAAAGGGTTGTAATCAGTGGTCAGGTCAGAACATTTACTCCAAGATTCGCCTTATTTTAGCAAGTCAGGAGACCTGCAGAGATCATTTGCCTAGGAAAACATCCCCTCCAGACCCCCTGAACCAGATCAATTAATGACAAATCAGAGTAGCAATAATGAAATATTCATTAGACTAACTCCCATCCTTTGCTAAGAGGTTGTTTACACCAGGAACTGTAACAAGTACTTAATGCACAATATCTCATCATGTGATCCTGATATGCTCTGAGCTACGTGTTACGGTTCCTATTTTGTAGACAAGAAAGAAGAGGCTCCGACAGACTCAATCACGTGTCCAAAGCCACACATCTACCACATTTACCAGAATTATAACCCAAAGTGGCCTGACTCTAAAAGCTCTTAGCCATCCAGCCCTATCTCAGCACCATTGCACCATTCGAGAGCAGTGGGGAACAGGGACAGGGACACTGCGGGAGCCACCAGGTCACAGGTATTCACAGGTTGCTCCTGCCAGGCAAGCTCTGCTCCTGTCCTTACAGACTTAGGTCAATACCTTCAGTGCATTGTACTGAATTCGTGGTTTGGGAGCAAAAAAAAAAAAAAAAAGAATGGATTTCTAAATACCAGCTGTTTCATTTTACTAGCTTGTCTTAAACAAGTCACTAAATATCTCTCATCCTAATTTTTTACCTAAAAATGGGAATGAAACTGCTCCTTAATATGTGAGTCTTAAAAAAGATAATAAAATCAGAAGACTTTGGAATAATCATTTGCACATTGTAGACATGTGAGAAATGTTGCTTCCTTACTGACACCCCTTCTCTTTAACATTTTGACCTTGTCCAACATTTCATGGCCTCTTCAGAGCAGGGACTATGTAGTATCCATCTTTATGCCTCCAGACAAAATGCTTAGCACTTAGTTGGTGCTCAATGACTTGGAATGATTGAAAAACATTAAGAATTACTTCATTTGGGACTGTAAGAGCTGTTGTAAAACTCTGGTTTCTGAATATATGTCTCTATTGATTTGTTAAAATACATGTTCTTTCTTATATTTTATAGTCAGCCTCTTGGGATTTCTAGAAGAGGGAATTTTCTAGCTTTCTCTGAATATTGGGCCAAGAGAATTAGAACACTCCATAAAATTACCTAGGTATATTTGACAAAGGCCACATAAGTATAAAACTGCACTGTAAAGAATTATGTTTCTCAAAATTTCATCCTTTTTCACTCAAATATATAAAGTAACAGATGTCTGTCTAAGAGTATATTTTGTTTAACTAGCATGCATATGTTAGCCAGGTATTTATCTTACACATCCTTTTTTCTCTTCATCCTAACATGTTTACTTTTATACTAGACTTTATCAGTTCCACATACTGGTCAAATATTTCTTACATACATGTTTTAGTTCTCTATTGCTGATAGCACCTCAATCCCAAAACTCAGCGATTCAACATTCCCTCCCCATCCGTGAGGTGGCTGGGCTCAGCAGGGCGGTTTTCCTGCCCTGCACAAAATCAGCTAGGGCTGTGGTCTTTCGGGGTCTTGGCTAGGCCGGCACCTCCAACGTGACTGCCTCCCGTGATGGGCCACCCATGCTAGCTGTGGGCTGGGGACTGCTAGTAAGCAGGTCTCCTAAGTTTTCCTCCACGTGGCAGGTTTCTGAGAGGAGGTACCCTAAGAGTGAACATTTTGAGAGAAAAAGATAGAAGCTGAAGGTCTCCTATGGCTGCCTTTTGGCTGCATTTAAATGCTCAAAGGCCAGTCCAGATTCAGAAGAGGGGAGATAAGCACTCTTCTTGATGGGATGTGTGTTTTATGGAGAGGAGGAATTGGTGGGTCTTTTAAAAAGACTGATTATTAAATATAAATAGTGAACTTCTAGCATTTTCTTCACAAATGATTCCCTTCTCCATCCTACTTCTATGTATTTTCCTTCTACAAGTAAGAATTTACAATCAGCAATTTCTTTCTCTGTACTTATCTAAACATATGAGTTCACTGTGTTCAGTTAATCTTTGATGAATATATTATATGATACTGAAAACTCAATGGCCCGTTCAACATTTAAATAAATAATTTACATTTTAGAATTCTGAGCTATAACTCCTTCTTCATCCTCTGTATTAGGATCAGAGAAAAAGCACTGAGACCTGAAATATACCAAATGGGGCCGTGGGTAGGGAAATAAAACTTTCCCGTAAGTCTTACTGTTCTCTTTCAGTTCATATGTTTCGAACTCTTGGAAACAGATTTAAAATGCTTTACTTCCTACTAATATATTCTTAATTTTAAAAATAAATATCCAGACTTAAAAAAAATTTAGCTAGGTAAAATAATTATATGCAATATTAATGTGTAAGGCGTGGAGAGAGGAGCACATTCTAGTCCTCCCTCCTTTTTTATTTGCAAGAGAGCACTGATTGAGAGGAAGGGTGATCTGGTACCTTTTGTAGCAACCTGGATGGAACTGGAGGCCATTATTTTCAGTGAAGTATCACAAGAATGGAAAAATAAACACCACATGTACTCGCTACTAAATGGGATCTAATCTATCAACACCATGTGCACATATGGAAGTAAAATTCAAGGAAAATCAAGTAGGTGGGAGGGGGGAAGTGAGGATGGTTAAATTCACACCTAACGGGTACAGTGCACACTAACTGACTGAAGGGCACACATAACTTCGACTCAAACTGTACAAAAGCAAATTATGTAACCAAAACATATGTACTCCTGTAAAATTCTGAAATAATAAATAAATAAAAAGCAATTTCTTAAAAATAGAAATAAAAGAAGTAAACAAAAAATGTATGTAAAAAAAAAAAAGAGTAAGGGTAACCTCAGCATATACTCTATTGGAATAACCAGTAAACAATATATATGCATAGCAAGTGTTACCATGATAATCAGGTACAATTATTAAAGAAGAAGGAACATATTCCTATCTTTTATAAGGAGAAATACATAATTTCCAAAGAAGAATATCTTAAAGAAGCTCTCTGAAGCCTGAAAACTCCTGGGAGGGGAGCACATATATTACTCCAGATCAGAGCTAAAGATTCCAGCACGGAGAATAATCTCAAATGGCCTCTCTGTCTAGAGGTATGTAAAAACAAATGTTATAACTACGAATTTGACATTAACCATGGGGAAATTTAAGACAAATGAAAATTATACATTATTGATGTATCACTTTGGAAAACTCATTGAATTTCTATGGCAATTTTTCATTCACTAATCAGACAGTAAGTATATTGGGTCATTAATGGTAGATATACTTGGCAAATAGTATTTGTATTGTGCATGTTCTTTTGTGCTTTTTCTTATTATCAGGTAAATTATACCTGGATATTCTTTAAGTGGGAAATTGCCTGTGTTAATATAATTAAAGCAACATTTTGTCTGTTACTAGACAGTTGAGGTTATAATTAGAATTTTGTTACACTAGTGGGTAGGAAGGAAATTGATATTCTTTTTGTCTTTAGACGTGCAATCTATGTAATAAATAAGACAGTACTTATGATAAGTCCATACCAGTCAGCATTGCTTTCCTACTTGCTACAAAGAAGACCTAAAGGGGACTCAAAGATGGAACCCAGGAAATAAGAAGTCAATATGGTGAAAGCTGAGAGCTTTATTTGATGAAACTGATCATCCAATGATGAAATCGATCACTCAACATTTGTTGTTGCTAGAGTGTTTTAGTAATGATGCGAGGCTATCAGCGTGAGCCAGTATAGTATTGCAATTAAGAGCACTGAATCTGAAGACTAACAAGTCACTTCTGAATTTTCAATGCCTCTTTGAATGTCTGTAAGATGGGGATAAGAATAGTGCTTGCTTCATATTGTACAGAATTTGATGTAAAGTGTATAATGAAAAATTGACAAGATATTTGAGATTTTTAATAAAAATTATAGAAATGTAAATGTTTTGGGGTAACATACAGATTTTCAAAAAGAGAAAATATTGAAAGAAGCTAGAGGGAGAAAAACTTTCCTATACAGGAACGAGAATTGTTGGAAAAATATCTTCAGAAACCATGCAAGCAAGAACAGAGTATAGTGAAATATTCAAAGTGTTGAAAAAAAAGATCACTATTTAAATTCTTTCTTTTTCTTGTTTACCTCCCTCCTTCTCCCTTAAAATTATATATTCAGCAAAATTATCTTCAAAAAATGAAAAAGAAATAACAACCTTTTCAGACAAACAAAAACTAATGGAATTCATGTCCAACAGACATGCACTGCAAAATATGTTAAAAGATATCCTTTAGGAGAAGGAAAATGATATGAGAGAATATCAAATTTACATAAAGAAAGGAAGAACATCACATGTTAGGCCACAAAACAAGTCTTAAAAAATTTAAGATGATAGAGATCATATCAAACATCTTTTCTGTCCACAATGGTTTACAACTAGAAATCAATAACAATGGGGAAAAAACTTCAGAAACTTTACAAATATGTGAAAATTAAACAACATGCTCCAAAACAACCAATGGATCAATGAAGAAATTAAAAGATAATTAAAAAAAAAATTTTGAGACAAACAAGAATGGAAAAACTTCATGCCAAAACCTATGTGACACAGCAAAAACAGTTCTATGAGCAAAGTTTATAGCAATAAATGCCTATGTCAAAAAAAAAATAAAGATTTCTCACAAACAACCTAAAAATGCACCTCAAGAAATTAGAAAAACAGGAGAAAAATAAACCTGAAATTGGTAGAAAGAAGGAAATAATAAAGCTCAGATAAAAAATAAATGAAATAAAGACTAAAAAACAATTCAAAAGATCAACAAAATAAAGGGCAGACTTTTTGAAAAGATAAAAAAGATCAACAAACCTTTAGCTAGACTAAGAAAAGAAAAGAGAAGATTCAAATAAATAAAATCAGAGATGAAAAAGGAGACATTACAACTGATACCAAAGAAACACAAAGGTTCATAAGAGACTATTATGAACAACTATAGGAAAATAAATTTTATAGCATAGAAGAAATGGATAAATTCCTGTACATATACAACCTACCAAGATTAAATTATGAAGAAACAGAAAATCCGAAGAGATCAATAACGAGTGAGGAAATTGAATCAGTAATAAAAAGTATTCTATCAAAGAAAAGCTGAGGACCTAATGGTTTCACTGCTAAGTTCTACCAAACATTGAAAAAAGAATAAATACCATTTCTCCCCAAACTATTCCAGGAAATCAAAGAGGAAAGAGTAGTTTCAATCTCAATTTATGAGGCCGGCATTACCTTGATTCCAAAACCGAACAAAAACACAATAGTAAAAGAAAACGACAAGCCAATATGTCTGATGACCATAGGTGCAAAAAAAACTCATTGAAAACGTATTTACTGTGATCAAATAGGCTTAATCCCAGGAATGCAAGGATGGTTTAACATATGTGAATCAATAAGTGTAATACACCACATTAACAGAAAAAAAGACAAAAACCATATGATCAATTCAATAGATGCAGAAAAAGCACTTGAAAAAATTCAACATCCCTTTATAATAAAAATTCTCAACAACTGAGGTACTTGCCTCAGTGTATAGAAGGTATGTACCTCAACACAATAAAAGTCATAGATAACAAACACACAGTTAACATCATACTGAATGGGGAAAAGATGAAAGTTTTTCCTCTAGGATCAGGAATAAGACAAGAATGCCCCTTTCATGACTTCTGTTCAACATAGTACTGGAAGTCCTATCCAGAGAAATTAGGCAAGAGAAAGAAATAAAAGGCATCCAAATTGAAAAGGAGGATCAAATTGTTCCCCTTTGCAGATGACATGATCTTACATATAGAAAACTCTAAAGACTCTACCAAAAAACTCTTGAACTAATAAATTCAAGAAAGTTACAAGATACAAAATCAACATACAAAAATCAATAGTGTTTCTATATGCTAACAGTGAACTGTCTGTTTCTGAAATCAAGAAAACAATTCCATTTACAATAACTACAAAAAATAAGATATCTAGAAATAAACTTAATAAAAAAGGTTGAAAGATCTCTAGACTAAAAACTATAAAACTTTGATGAAAGAAATTAAAGAAGACACAAATAAACAAAAAGATATCACATGTTAATGGACTGGAAGAATTATTAAAATATTGTTTAAATGACCATACTACCCAGAGCAATCTATATATTTAATCCAATCTCTATTAAAATACCAATGATATTCTTCAGAGAAAGAGAGAAAAAAATAAGATTCATGTTGAACCACAAAAGACCTGGATAGACAAAACAGTCCTTAGCAAAAAGAACAAAGCAGAAGGAATCACACTATCTGACTTCAAAATATACTATTTAAAACAAAGCTATAGTAACTAAAACAGCATGACATTCACATGAAAACAGATACATAGACCAACAGAACTTGAGAGAGCCCAGAAACAAATTCACGCACTTATAGCCAACTGATTTTCAACAAAGTTGCCAAGAACACATTGGAGAAAAGACAGTCTGAGGGAAAAAAATGTGCTGGGAAAATCGAATATCTACATGGAGAAAAATGAGACTAGATCTCGACATCTCAAAAGATACCAAACTCAACTCAATATGGATTAAAGACAAATGTAAAACTCAAAACTATGAAACTACTAGAAGAAAACATAGAGGAAAAGCTTCACAACACTGTGCTGGGCAAGGGATTTTTAAAAATAAGACAATCAAAGCACAGGCAACAAAATAAAAAATAGACAAATGAGACATCAAACTCAAAAGCTTTTGCACAGCAAAGAAAACTATTAAAAGAGAGAAGAGACAACCTACAGAATGAAAGAAAATATTTGCAAACTATACATTTGACAAGGAGTTAATATCCAGAATATATAAGGAACTTAAACAACTCAATAGCAAAAAACTCCCAAATTAACTGATTAAAAAATTGGTGAAAGACCTTAACAGACATTTTTCAAAAGATGTACAAATGACCAACAAGTATATGAAAAAAAAAAGCTCAATAGCTCTAATCATAAATAAATGCAAAGCAAAATCACAATGATATACCACTTCATTATAGTTAGAATGGATATTATCAAAAAGACAAAAAAAAAATAAAACAAGTGTTGGCTAGGATGTGGAGAAAAGGAAACACAACTCTTAGTGGAATTGTAAACTAGTACAGCCATTATGGAAAATAGTATATAAGTTCCTCAAAAAAATTGAAAATAGACTAGGGGTGGTATCTCACACCTGTAATCCCAGTTTTGGGAGGGTGAGGCTAGGAGTTTGAGACCAGCCTAAGCAACACAAAATATTTTATTTTGTTTCTTAAACATTAGAAATAGCCAGGCATAGTGATGTATGCCTGTAGTACCAGCTACTAGGCAGACTAGGGCAAGAGGATCTCCTTAGCCCAGGACTTTGAGGTTGCAGTGAGCTATGACGATGCCACTGCACTCTAGCCTGAGTGATAGAGCAAGACCCTATCTCTAAAAAATAAAAAATGTTAAATACAACTACTATATGATCCAGCAATGCCACTACTTGGTATATATACAAGAAAAGGAAATCAGTATGCTGAAGAGATATCTACACTCCTGTGTTTATTGCAGCACTATTTATAATAACCAAGATATGGAATCAACCCACGTATCCAATAACAGATAAATGGATATAGAAATTGTGGTATATATACACAACGTAATATTACTCACTTAGAAAAAAGAATGAAATCCTGTCGTTTGTCAAAATGTGGATGAACCTGGAGAACATTATGTTAAGTGAAATAAGCCACACAGAAAGAAAAATTCTGCATGGTCGTACTCACATGTGGACTCTAAAAAGAAATAAAAGTTGATATCATAGAGAGTAGAACAGTGGTTATCAGAAACTGGGAAAGGAAGGAGGGGGAGGAGGGGGAGTAGGATGAGGAGAGGTTGATCAACAAGTACAAAGTTTCAATTAAATAGGAGAAATACATTTGGATCTTCTATTGCACAGTGGAGTGACTATGGTTAACGGTAAAATATTGTATATTACAATATAATTTGAAGGGAGGCTTTTGAATGTTCTCACCACAAAGAAATGATAAACGCAGGAAGCAACGTCTATGCTACCTACCCTGATTAGATCATTGGACAACATAGATAGATATAGAAATGTCAATCGAAAAATTTAAAATAAACTTTTAAAAAGTGATAATAGCAACAATGTATTGGGTGATCATAGCATATAAACAAGGGAAATGGATGACAGCAATGTTGTTACAAGAAATGCATTTTAAAGAAAAGCACCCGTATACATTAAAAGTGAAGGGCTGAAGAACGGTATGTCATGCCAACACTAATCAAAATAAAGTTGAAGTAGCCGCAGGTATTTCAGATACGAGCAGCCCTCATAACAGGGAAAATTGTCAGGGGTAAAGAGAAGCACTACAGAATGATAGGTCAATTCTCCATGAGACATAACAATCTTTAGCATGTATGCACCTTACCGCAGAGCATCGGAACACATGAAGGAAAACTGTTAGAACTGAAAGGAAAACAGACAAATACACTCTAGCAGTGAAGACTCCAACACCACTCTTTCAGTAATGGATGGATTCAGCAGGCAGAAAATCAATAAATATGTAGTTTTCTGAACAGTGCTATCAATCTGTTTGATCTAATTGACGTTTATAGAATAATTCCTCCAACAAGAGCAGAATATACATTTTTCTCAAAGCCACCATGGAACATTCACCAAGATATACCACGTTCTTAGCCATGAAATACAGTTAACAAATTAAAAAAATATAAAAATCATGAAAAATATTTTCTCAGATGACAGACAATGGGGTGAAAATAGAAATCAATAATGAGAAAATTCTCAAATATCTGTTGATTAAGTAAACATACTTCCATGTATTATTTAATACATGGATCAAAGAAGTGTCATAAGGTATAAAAAAATATTTTTAACTAAGTGAAATTAAAAATACAACATAGCAGGACTTGTGGGACACAGTGAAAACAGTGCTTAAAGGGAAACTTATAGCACTAAGTATGTATATCAGAAAAAATAAAAATCTAAAATTAATAATATAAACTTCCACTTTAGGAAACTCAAAAAATAAAAGAAATTTAGCCTAAGGCAAGTGAAAGGAAAAGAAACAATAAACATTAAAACATAAAACTATTTAAATTTATAAATGGAAACAATAGGATCAATGAACTCAATATCTGATTCTTTGAAAATATTAATAAAATTGATAAAACTCTAGCCAAGAAAAAACATGAACATTATCATCAGAAATAAAGGACAGTTGATCACTCCTGATCCTATGAACAATAAAAGGATGAAAAAGGAATATTTTGAACAATTCTATGCCCAAAAATTTCCTTGAAAGACAAAAATTACCAAACCCTACACAAACAGAAACAATGTAAATATTTCTATGTCTATTAAAGATATTGAATAAATAAGTCACAGCCTTTCAAAATGGGATACACCAGTTCCAAATGATTTCACTGGTGAATTCTACTAAACATTTAAGAAAGAAATTATGGTAATTCTTTACAATATTTTCAATAAAATAGAAGGAATAAGAATATTCACTAAATCATTCTATGAGGTCAATACTACTCTATTTCCAAAAATAGATAAAAACATCGCAAGAAAGGAAAACTACAGATCAAAATCTCTCTTATGAACTTAGATGTAAAAATCCTCAAAATAATTTAGCAAATTGAAGCCAATAATATAAAAAAGAACTATATACCACAAATGTCTTAGTCTGTTTTGTGCTGTTAGAACAGAATATCACAGACTGGTCACTTTATAATAAACAGAAATGTATTGGCTCACAGTTCTGGAGTCTGGAAAGCCCAATATCCAGGTGCTGGCATGTAGTGGGGGCTTTCTTCCTTCTTGCTACATCATTATATGACAAAGGTGGGGGGAGGGAGAGAGAGAGAGAACCCGTTACTAAAAGCTCTTTTATTAAGGCACAAAACATCCCATGAGAGCGACACCCTCATGGTCTCATCATCTTTTAAAGGCCTCACTTCCAATACTGCTACATGAGTGATTAAATGTCAACATGAGTTTTGGAAGAGAGAAACATTCAAACAAGAGGAACCACTAAGTGGGATTTATTCAAGGTAGGCAAAGGCGGTTCAACATTCAAAAACAACCCACCTTACCAATAGGCTTAAGAAAAAAGTCATATGATGGTGTCATCACAGAAAAGCATTGGACAAAATCCAATGCCCAATCGTGATAAAAACTCTCAGTAAACTGGGCATAGAGGGAACTTCCCTAATTTGGTGACGAATATCTACAGAAAAACTAGCATCGTACTTAATGCTGAGAAACTGAATGCCTTTCCCCTGAGATCAGGAGAAAGGTAAGAATGTCCTTTCTCACCACGCCTATTCAGCATGGTAATGAAATCCTAGCCTGTGCAATAGGACAAGAAAATGAAATAAAGATATACAGAGTGAGAAGGAAGAAAGAAAACTGTGTTTATTCATAGATGACATGATGGTTTATTGAAAAAATTCCCAAAGAATCAACAAAAAATTTCTAGAATTAATAAGTGAGCATAGAGAGGTCACAAGACACAAGGCCAATAAACGAAAGTCAACTGCTTTCTTATATACCAACAATGAACATCTGAAATGATGTATGAAATAAGGTTCTAATTACTAATATCATGAATAACAGGTAGATTTCTTTAACAGATTTCATTATACAATATAAAAGAATACTGTCTTTGTGTCAATAAATTAAAACATTCAGAAAAGATTGAATTTAAAAACCTGCTTTTCAAAACAGACCAAAAAAAAAAAAAAATAGAAAATCTGAATAGCTCTTCATTTATTCAATAAATTGAAACTAGAACTAAACCTTCCAAGAGTATAAAAGAAACATAAGAACCAGACAATTTTATGATGATTTCTTCTAAGCAGCTTAAGAAAAATAACAACCATCTATACAAATGAATCTAAAAAACATAAATAAAAGTTCCCTAATTACTTTTTAAGGCCAATGAAATATTGATATGAAAACTTGACTAGTTCATTATAAGAAAGAAAATTCACAAGCCACTATCTTTCATAAACATGATGCAAAAAATTTTAAAAACCACAAATGAATCAAATTTAAAAGTATATAATAAAGAATACTATATTACAACAAATTGGGCTCTATTCCGAAAAGAAAAGTTGCTTTAATATTATAAAATTAAAGTAATTCGCTACATCAACAGAATAAAAAGGAAGAATTGTAGCACGATCTTAATAGATACAGAAAAAGCACTTGAAATAATTAAGCACCATGATCGAAATATCTTAAAAAATTATAATTAGAAGAACATTCCCTTACTTGATAAAAGGTATCTACAAAACAATATCCATAGCAAACTTGATACTTAATGTTATAATATTGAAAGTTTTCACTATGGGACAGAAAATGAGATAAAAATGTACTGCATCCCCACTTGTGTCCATCATCATATTGGAGGTTCCAAGTAGTGCAACGAGACAAAAACAAAACAACAAAACAAAAAAGCAAAAGGAAGGAAGGAATGGCAGAGGGGGAGGGAGAGAGAGAGAGAGAAGAAGAAGAAGAAGAAGAAGACAAAGAAGATAATGACAATGATGGAGGAGAAGGAGGAAAGATAGAAAGAAGGAAGGAAGAGAATGAGAAGAAAGAAAGTAGAAGAGTAGAAAATAAAGAAATAAAACTCATTATTCACAGTTTACATGTTTATACATAAAAAATTCAAAAGTGTATGCAGATAAATTATTAAAAGTAATGAGATTTTTAGCCATGTCTTTGCACAGAACAATATCAAAAAGCAAAATTATATGTACCACCAGTTAGAAATAAAACTAAAAACTGACATTTAAAATAGTATAAAAAATCAAGTACCTAGGAAATATAACAAATTATGTAAAAGCTCTCAACACACAAATCAATAAATTAATGTGAAAATCATTAGGGAGATCTAAAAAACTGAGAAGTTACACCAAGTGTTTGGGTTAGAAGATTCAATATTATAGATTTAAATTTTATGTAAATTGATTTTTCTATTTAATATAACTTATGTACAAATTCCAGCAGGTATTTTGTTTAATTTTTGTAAAAATGGACAATCAGATTTTAATATTAATGGAAATGCAAAGAGTCAATACAATTTCGAAGAAAACAAAGTTTGAAGACTTGTTACATAAATTAAATGAGTGCGGCACTGGTCTTTGGATAGATAATTAAATGAAAGGAGCAAAATAGAGTCTAGAAACAGATTCTCTCCTGTACTAACAATTGGCTTAGGGCAAAGATAACACAATGCAGTAGGTAAAGGAAGGAGGCTTTCTCAAAAAATAATAATAATAGATTAGTTACATATTCAGAAAAAAAATTATTCTTGATATAATAATTAATTCACACCATACACAAAAATCATTTCCTGATGGAGTGTAGATCAAAATTTATATGAGAAAAATTGTAGCTTCTGGAAGCTAACAAAAGAGAATACCTTCATAATTTAGTAGCAGTCAAAGATTTCTTCAACAGAACACAAAATGCACTAAACATTAGGAAAACTATTGACAAACTGGACGACATTAAAATTTTGTAGACTACATAAAACTACAAAACGTTACATAAAAATTATATAAAAGCTACATTAAAAACCTTTTCATCAAAGATACTATTCATTCAAGGGCAAGCAGATGAGGGGAGAAAATGTTGGCAATACATTTAACTGACAAATGTATCATATATGAAATATATATATATACATGTATCATCCTTACAAGTTAATAACAAAAAGACAGACAACACAATTAAAAAAATGGGCAAGACGTAAGAGGCATCTCACTAGATGAGATATTCAAAGAGCTATTAAATACATGAGAGGGTGTTTTTTTTTTTTTTTTTTTTTTTTTTTTTTTTTTATGATATAATTGGGGTAGAAAAGTTGTTTGGGTTACATAAATTGCCCCGTCCCACCTCCCCCCCACCTGTCAGAGCTTCAAGCGAGTCCAATCCCCCGGTGGCCCCGGCAAGGCACACATTATGTAACTCTACACTTCCTCCCCCCTCCCTCCTGCCCTCCATCTAACATAAGATTTTTTTTTTTTTACATTTTGGATACATTGTATATCTATGCCTCTCCCTAAGAAGGGTTAGAGGTATGCCCATCCCCCCGACAATGCTCGCCACATCCCTATGATGTGGGTCTTGCTCCCCCCAACCCTGGTGAACACTACCACCATTTGAGCACCATAGTTT
>CAUYPO010104535.1:0-23258 GCA_963574435.1 Cheirogaleus major
TTATATTACTCACCTATAGTAATTAAAACAATATGGTAATGTCATAACAACAGAAACCTAGATCAACAGAAGAAAATAAATAGCCCAGAAATAAATGCATAAATATATGGTCAACTAATCTTGACAAAGGCACCAAGATCACACAATGGGAAAAGAATCATCTCTTTAATAAATGATGTTGGGAAAACTGGGTATCCACACACAAAAAAAGTGAAATTGGACCCTTATACCATACACAAAAATTAACTCAAAGTAGATTAAATATCTAAACATAAGACCTGAAATCCTAGAAGAAAACATGGGAGAAAAGTTCTTTCTTCTTGATCCTGGCAATGATATTTTGGTTATGAAACCAAAAGAACAGACAAGGAAAGCAAAAATAGACATGTGGAATTGCATCAAACTAAAAAGTTTCTGTATAGCAAAAGAAATAATCAACAAACGAAAAGGAAATCTACGGAATGGAAGAAAATATTTGCAAACCATGTATCTCATGAGGGGAGATAGATGGATGGATAGATAGATAGATATATAGATAGATAGATGGATAGATACATAGATACACACACTCTCATACAACTCGATACCAAAACAAAAAACTTGAAAATGCAACCTGAATAGATATTTTCCAAAGAAGTCATAAAAATGGTCAACAGATATGTGAAAAAGTTTTCAACATCACTAATTATCAGTGAAATGCAAATAAAAACCATAAGATATCACCTCATATCTACTAGAATGGCTATTACAAAAAAAAAGACAATAAGTATTGGCAATGGTGTGCAGAAAAGGCAATTCTTGCACATTCTTGGTGAACATGTAAATTGGTGCAGTCACTATGGAAAATATGGAAGTTCCTCAAAAAATTAAAAACAGCACTACCATATGATCTAGCAATTCTATTTTTGTATCCAAAGGAAATGTCCACCCTGGGAAATTATTGAATGTTAGCATGGCTGGCATGAAATTAGAGAGTGAGTTTAGAAATAGGGCTGTCTTTCATTCTCCAGAAGATCCCTTTCTTCCTGGCCTCGTGCAATATTTTGTAACCTCCTGGAGGATAAATATGCAATAGTCAAACTATGTCAAGACATAATATCACTAAATGTTAATTATAATATTGTTTAGAAACACACATATTCTATATGTTGCAAAGCCAACCTGTGTAAAAAGGCTTAAAATTTATTCACATATACATTACTTCACATACTTGCTTTTTTGCAGTGAGAATATTTAAAGTCTACTCTCTTAGTAACTTTCTAATATATATTATTATTAACTATAGTTCTTTAACTCTCTTGCACATTCTTTACCCTTATTTTTACATTTTTCCAGATATACCTATCATTTCTATGTTTGTATACGTACATGTATTTGTATATGTAAATCTGCATTTAACTTTATATTTTGAATGTGAATATGTACTAAGAATTATCATTTTTTAGCAATGGATATGAAATTTTAAGATTGTAAAAGCCATTCCTTTCATGAAAAATTGCTATAAAACTATTAAGGAAATATCTTACATACATTATAGATACGTTTGCTTAAATGCATTCTGAACACAATACATTTTAAAAAATAGCTGTTGCCTGTACTCCTCTTTAGTCAATAATAATATGGAGTGCCACTGTAGTGCACTCTTATAGCACTCTATAGCAATCTATAGCCTTTTAACTCTTTAGTTTGCTATGTTTCTCTCCATGCCCAAATTTCTTTATAAAACCCTTGAAGTCATCATTTTATAATACAAAACTGATTGCCATTTATGTGTTTAAAACAAAAGAACCATTAAAAATCCTTGTATTTTGAACTTTGACTAAAGAAGAAAGTCTGCTTTCCTTAAGAAGATATATAAGCCCCTCAACCATCTTGTATGTCTTAATTCCTATCCATCAATTTTTATTTTCCATTAGTTTTTCAATTATGCCTTATATCCCAGCTAAATTAAGTGCCTCAGTTCACTGAATGCATTTCATTATAACAAATATTTATTGAACATCTTGTTTAGAAAAAAAGCAACTCCACTAATCATTTATACGTGTTTCCCCATTGTACCGAATGCTCTTTTCCACCAGTCACTGGCTGGCCACTCCCACTTGATTTCCATTACCTAGCCCTATACTCCACTGCTGAAAAGTCTTGCTCAGCTCCCTCCTCTGAAATTCCATAGCACGTTTCCCTGCTTATTTGATTGTAATTGTTCATCTGCATGTCTGCATCCTTGTGGGAGGAAATTACTCTTCTCCTACCAGGTATAACTTGTGTTTTCATATTTGATTTGGGTTTGAACTGAGGAAAAAGACAATTCTTGTATATTGAAGTTTGAGTTTCAACTGAAAGTGCAATCATTCATGGTGTTCATTAGTTGAAGAAGCAGTATGTGCCTTAGGTAACTTCTAAGTAAATTTGAGAGAGAGAGAAACAAGAAACCCTAACTCTTATTCTCAATAATCATTTTGCAGAACAAAGATGTCTAGCAGATTGTCTCTGACCAGGTTCTTATGTAGTGGTTACTTCCATGTGGGGAGTAGACAGGAACTAAGTCAAGCAACAAAGTTCCTAAAACACTTTGGAGCTAGAAGAGAACCAACCCAAATGGTAATTGGATTAATTGGATTAATATGGGGCCTTCGAGCTCTAATTAAAAATTAATTATGTAAGATCAGAAATATACCTCTTTAAATAGCTTTTTAGAGCATTAATTACATTCCATATTACATTCACTCATTTAAGTGTACACTTTAATGATTCTAGTGACAGAGTTGGATAGCCATTGCCACAATTCAGTTATAGAGCATTGTCATTATCCCAGAAATATTTTTTCTGGCCGTATATAGCCAATCCCTGTACCTATTCCCAGTGCCAGACAACCACTCATCTGTTCTCTGTGTATAGATTTGCCTTTTCTGGATATTTCATATAAATGGAATCTTAAGATACGTAGTTTTTTGGTTTTGGCTTCTTTCATTTTGCATAGTGTTGACTTTTATTCATATTGTAGCAAGTATCAGTAGTTTATTCCTTTTGTAATTGCTAAATAGTACGCTATTGTATGATATACCACATTTTGTTCATCTATTTGGACATCTGGACTGTTTCCAATGTGAAGCTATTATGCATAATGCTGTTGCGAACATTCATGTACATGTCTTTGTATGAACATATATCTGCAGATTCCTAGGAGTGGAATTGCTTGTGATATGATAAGTTTATATTTAACTTTTATGAAACAAATAAAATATTTTCCAAAATAGCTGAAACACTTTAAATTTTCACCAGCAATATGTGAGAATTCCTGTTTCTCCACATCTTCAATAGCACTTGTCTTGTAGATTGTATCAATTCTAGTGGGTAAAGTGGAATCTCATAGTAGTTTTAATATATATTTCCCCCTTTACCAATGTTCAGCATTGTCATGTGCTCATTAATCATTCTTAATTCCTTTTTGGTGAAGATTCTATTAAAATGTTTTTGCATATTTTTAATTTGTGTTATTTTTCTTAGTATTGAGGTATAATGATTCTTTGTATATTCAGGAGTGAAGCCCCTTACAAGATATTTGGTTTTCTTCTACTCTGGGACTTGTCTTCTTCCTATGGTGTCTATTTAAGTACAAATGTTTATAATGTTTAATGAAGTCAAATTTACTGATTTTCTTCTATTACAGATGATGCTAAAATACATTTGCTTAATCCAAAGTCACAAAAATTTTCTTCTATGTTTTCTTCTAAATATTTTATAATTTTGGCTCTTCCATTTAGACTAAGATACTTTCTGGGCTAATTTTGTGAATGGTATTCCATAAGTCTATAGTCAGCTTTTTGCCAGTGGATATCCAATTATCCCATCAGCATTTGTTGAAATGTTTATCACTTATTAAAAATGAACTCATCATAAATATAAGAATTTATTTCACGAGTGTTATTTTTTCATTGATCTATATCAGTGGTCTCAATTAGGATTTATTTTTATCCACAAAGGATATTTGTCAATGTCTGAAGATATTTTCATTGTCATTATTTGGGAGTGATGGATAGTGCCATTGGCATCTAGTGAGTAGAGGCCAAAGATGCTGCTAAACATTCTACAGCATGCAGGACCACTCCCCACAAAGAAGAATTATACATTACTGAGAAAACATGTATAATATTTAAGAATATGTATAGTTTATAATTATATAATATGTATAATCCAATGTCAGCACACATTGTCTTTATTACCATGTCTTATACTAAGTTTTGAATGTTGATTTTACTGAGGTTTTTTGGCCAGTAATTTTGCTGCTTTTATGGAGGAATGGATTTTCAAAGATTCTTACTCTGCCATTCAAGAAGTGGCTTTTCCCCTAGTTTCTTTCTTTTCTTTTCATTTTTTTTTTGTAATGCTTAGGACTAAGAATAACTTCCTTAGTTTCTTAAGGTAGAAAGTTAGATTACTTATTTTATATCTTTCTTTTTTTCTAATATGAGTATTTACAGCTTTGAAGTTTCTCCTTAGCTGTACTTTGTTTCTTATAAATTGAGATAGGTTGTGCTTTTATTTCATTAACTTCAAGATATTTTCTAGTTTCTCTATATATTTCTTTATTTATTTCTTAATGTATTTTCCCCATGTGCTATACAAGTGTGTTGCTCAACTTTCAAATACACATGGATTTTTCAAATATTCTCCTTCTGTTGTTTTCTAATTCTGATACGATCAGAGAACATGCTTTGCATGATTTCAAATATTTACATATATTCAGACCTGTTTCATGGCATAGCATATGCTGTGCCTTGGAAAATGCTTCATGTACATTTGACAAAAATATATCCTATAATTTTTTTTAGGTGGCGTATTCTATAGATGTTGATTATATCAATTTGTTTGGTACTGATTTTCAAATATATTATGTACTTCCGGATTTTTGTCTTGTTTTTCTATGACTTCTTAAAAATAAGTTGTTGACATTTTCAATTATTATAGTTGAATTCTCCATATCTACCTTCAATCATATCAGTTTTGCTTCATGTATTTAGGGTCTCTGTTGCTAAGTGTGTATATGCTTAAAAATTATATATATTCCTGATGAAGTGACCTTTTTATATTATAAAATTTCCTTTTTTTCTCTAATAACAGTTTTATCCTAATGACTATATTTTATATTAATATGCCTTTCCAAATCACTTATGCTTTCTGTTTACATAATATATATTTATGTTTATCCTTTTACTTTCACCTTGTTTGTGTTTTTCAATCCAAAATGTGTCTCTTGAACAAAATAGGTACTTGGATTTTATTTTGGTTTAAATCTACTCTCACATTCTCAGCTTCTTAATTCATTATATTCAGTGTAATTATTGACATGGTTGGCTCTGCATTTGTAAAATTATTTGCCTTCTGTATATCTTTTATCTTTTTATTTCTCTTATACTTATTTGTTATATTAATAATTTATATTAAATAGATATCTTCTAGTGTTCTTTTTAATATTCTTATTTATATATACATAAAACTATATATATACAAGAACATATATACACATATATTTATTGCTATGCACATATATCAAACCACATAAAATAAAGGACATTAGTAAAAGTAATTATACAGGTAAATATAAATGACACTATAAATATCTTTTTCTCTTAAGTGATTTAAAATAAAGTTGTATAAAGCAATATTTTAAAAACTGATTGATAAGCTTATATAATACCATAGGTGCAAATAGTATAGCAATAGTAGATGTTTTGTTTTGGAGATTTTCCTTGTTTTTCCTGTTGTTTGTTTTTGTTTTGCTATTATAACAACAATGATCTAGTACTTTTTAATTTCTACTTTTTAACAAAGATCCTGGGCATGAGGTTTTTCAAGGCCTCCCCAACTCAAGTCAGTCCACTATATAGCATAAACACAGCTTATTTTCTTGGCTTGCATTGGCCTGGTAAAACTACTGCTCTGAAGGAGATGACTGGTGGGTTGGAGTAATTTGCAATAGACTTACTATTTTTTACCTGAGATTTAATATCTTTTTTTAAATGAATGATTCTTATTTTTTGTACATCTTTAATCAATTCAAGAATCCTAATATGATTGTCTTTACAATTTTGTTTCATTTTATCATTTTTGGTGAGAGAAGAGGATTTGCTGACTCCCCTACTCCACCAAACTAGTTCTTCCTTAGGAATATGTTTTTTGGACTAAATATTTATATAGTTTCATTACATTTATTTCTAAGTAATCTTTTATTAATATTTAGACTTCTTAAAACCACAATTTGTCATAGCCATACTGAGGGACCAAGTGTAGGATCCTTTTTGTACATTCTTGAGCCAGAGTTATATTCTGGAAACATTTTCTGGGGGTCACAGGTTAGCATCAGCAGTAATAGAAATGTGGGGAACACAAAGAAGAGGTAAAATTTAAGAAAGTGAATTAGAGTCACTGACCAGGAGCCTTTTCCTATCCTGAGATTCTACTTTCTAAACCACAAATTTATAAGTTTGACTTCCATTTTTCTAGGGTAGTAGAAATCCATTATAATTCTTACTCAACTGTTGATAGAGGATATGCATTAGTTCTGTTGAGGTTTAATCATTGCATTTTTGGTCCTTTCTACAGTGGCTGGCATATAGTGGGCTCTCAAGAAAAGATTGTTAAATACACAAATGAATACATCAATAATAAACCTCTAATCAGAACGCTAATATACTCTTCTCTATATAAACATACTAGCAAGGGCCAGTGAAGTTGTTAGCCAGAATAATAGTGTAGCACAGAGGGCTATCATTTTTTAATTAATTTAGTTAGTTAGTTACTGGTTTGAATTTCCATGTCTTTATTCTTAGTTGTCAGAGTGTCAGTCATCCTTTTTTAAAAAAGATTCTGCTGTTGGCAAATTTTCTTTTAACAGTATAATTCTCTTTCTAACTTACTGTAATTTTAGAAATGCTGCTGTCAAGATTTTATGAGAAGGAGTTAAAATGCTCTATATGAAGCAAACTTAGAGATATCAGTATGGCTGCTTAGAAGTTCCCCCTAATCTCAAATTTTAGTCTGGATGTTTGAGATTGCCAAATGCTACTTTAATTAGTTATCACTAGTGGTCGAAGGCAAATATTCAATATATCTAATTAGAAAAATTCTATATTATTAAAAAAGTTAAATATCAGTAGTGATAGTTGGCATGCTGGTGTTTTCCCCCTTCTCCTACACAACTCCATTATTGGATAAAGATGTTTTATGCTCTTGATACAGTGAAATGACTCACTATCCAAATGCCAGAAACAGGGATTCTTTAAAACAATTTAACATGAAAAAGTCAAAGTAATAAATCTTTCTTTAGTTTCAATTTTGAAGACACATCATTTAATAGTTTGTATACAGATATTTCTTACTTCTTGTAAGTGATGGCTGATACCTATACACCTCAGACTGCTGGCTCACCAGATAGACTGGGTTTTCTGAATTTGTGTGTCTCACTGCTGATCCATCTGAAACACAAGCCACTATGTGTCAGTTTACTTATTGAAGCTAGAAAGGGATTCATCAGAGAAAAGAATTCTAGAGGATTATTTGAGTGATATTTGTCTTTCCTCAAAAGAATTTCTTTATTTCTACAATTTTATTTGTTTCTTTTTTTCTTGCTGTTGGTAATTTAAAATTCTGATGACATTTTAGCCGATTCGACTTGAAATGTCATTTTCTAGAATCTGTAAAATGGTTATTACAGCTCTGAGCCAGAAATGAATTTGTTGGGTATAACAGTTACATCCTGCCTGTTCTTTAATGCACAGTTCATTTTTTTTTTTGCCGAAAAGTCTAGCTGGAACAGTTGTGTTCAGTTCTATTCTAGAAATTAACATTATTTGCTACTTCATCTCTGTGTGCCTCTGCAATGTAGAGAGAGTCATTTGGATTTGGAATGACTTACTTTGTCAGGTTCAAGTTTGCCAGGTCAGCTTATTGGAGAATAGATTTAGGTGATCAGCTTTTTACTGCATCATTCAAGTATAGAGAATATTCAACAGTTATCAACACCAGCAGAGAGATACACACTCCTACTCTTATATTTCACTATCTTTGCTATTGAAATGTCCTGAGTAAAGGTTGCACATTTCACACTCTGGCTCATTTTCACACCTTCAGCAAGCAGAAAAGCATATTCAAAATACTGTAGTCAGCTGCTGGCCTATGGGAATCTAATCTAATTCCTTAGTGAGAATCCCTTGTCTTTGCCCCAGTCATCCTTTTTTCACACAAAAAGTAAAATGTTCCATAGTTTCATATTACTAACATCAATAAATGTCGATAGACTTCGACTGGCTCTGGTACCACATCACTTGATAGATGCTTTTCTGAGGACAATAAAAAAGTGTTTATTCAAGAAGATGATGATGTAAATGGCATTTCTTAAGCTTGTATTTCTGCAGGATGGTGTTTCTAAATAAAGCACACTGATTTGCTGATGTTCAATGTGTCCTACAAGGGATTGTTAATAAATGTTTTGGTATATTGCTCTTATTTCAAGTTTTCTAGATCTTGCAACAGACCATTATTCTGGTGTCTTTCATCTCCTTTTTGTAGTTATTTATTTTGTTTCCCCTAGAAAAATAAATGAATTTACTTTATATCTTAATGAGAGAATCACAGCAATGCAATACTAATTTGTTAGTGATTTATAAAGATATGCCAAAATCATTCTTTGTGGTCATTGTCATAACGTAAAATTCTTCTTATAGAAAATATGAGAAAGATACGAATTTATAAAACCCATGCCCAGTAATTTCATACCCTGACTAAAATATGTTCAGAATAGTAAAGTAACAGCAATGTGCTTTCTGGAATTGATTTTATATTTAATGATACAGGAGTCAGGGATCCTTGGTTGTCTGATTTGAAATGCTAAGCCATGAGCAGTGTCGAAATGAAAGTTTGAAATAGCTCTGTTATCAATGACAACTTACAACAGCATCTCTGATATGGATATTTTGTTGATTATTAAAATATTTATTTTGCCAGTGGGTAGAATTTTCACTCCTGATGTTTGATTTTAGTAATAATAGTAATCTTACAGCTTTCCCTTTGGGTAGAGTAAAATTCTTCCAAATGAAAGAGAATCAATCATAGATTTCACATAAACAGGGAACATATTAACCACTACAGAGAGAAGCAGTAATTGACACTGAAATGTCTTATCTCCACACCCTACTTCAGCTGTTGCTTTGGGTTTTTGTTTGTTTTGTTTTTACTTTTCCATCGATATTAATATTAGTATTCATTATGGTTATTTTCTCATGTTAGGGACAGTTTTTATCCTAACATCCTAGCCAGTAGGGAATTTATTTTCTGAATGTTGAAGAAAGCAGTAATGAACTATAATCAGATTCATTTCCTTAAAGTGAAATGAGTATCTTTCCATTGCAGAAGTGATTAAAAACAAATTGAAGTTTAACTATAATTGTTGAGACATCAAAACACACACATAAACAAACACAGTCTCATGCATGCATGGACTAGCTACGTTAATTGATCCTTATAGAGCAGGGCATTCATTTATTAATTTATGGACTCACCTCTTCAACAATCATTATACACTTATAGTTGATGCAAGTGGTATTTTGTGAACTTCTAACTGAGTTGAATAGGTGACCTTTTAATAAATGAAGTTTTCACTTATTGGCTCATGGCAGGAGCCATATATAGATAAATACCATGTGAATACAATATATAGACAACTACAACTTTTTTAACCAAAGGGTCTGTAATCAGTGGAACAATATTGTAAATCTCTATTTTATAACTATTACTAACAGGCTACAAAAATCTTCCAAGTTTAATTCCATAATAAACAACAATGGTGTGCAAATAAATGTATAGGATATAAATGTAACATTTAAACTATGTAAAAATTCTAGTTTGAATGGGGATGCCTGTACTATAGTTGGAAATTAGAGAGAGAAGAAAGTTGCAGTGGTTAAGAACATGACACTGTACTTATCCTGCCTGGGCTGGAACCTAGGTCTCTATTTATTGGCTTTGGAAATTATAATGCTTCTGGGCCTCCATCTGTTAATAAGCATAATGGAGATTGTTATAATAACTAGGTCCCTGGGGTTATGTAAAAATTGGAGGAGATCATGCATGTAAATTCCTTAGCATACTGCCTGGCCTAGAATAAACCCTAAGTAAATGTAAGCTATTAATATTATTGTTAGTACAGGTTCATACATATGAAAATTTATTGGCTTGGCAACCTCAAATTTTGTAACATTAGTTAATAACTAATACACAGATATTTAACTTTTTCAACTTATAAGATCAGAAAATATGACAATCATGGTAGCAGTGCCAAATATGTATGTGTTATAAAATGGTAAGTGGCCAGTTAAATTAGACCTAAAGAAACATTTTTTTAAAGACATGATGTAGTTATTGATTTCAACATAAGTGACAATGAGGATATATAATTTTTTGCTTTCCATGTATGATAATTTTTCTTCCAATATAAAATACTCAATTATTGTGTTAATAGTAAGTAGGTTCCATGCAGAAGTATGTGATTGAGAATAGTAGGTAGAGAGAATGTGTTTCTAACAATTGGGAGATGAACTATACCAGTGAAATCACATATATTCTTTACAGTTCCATTCAAATATTATCTCTATCTTCATGTTTTCTCTATCTTCTTAATTTCTTTTCAGAATTTTCTTTTCATTTATCTTTACTTTCTTGATATATGGCATATTCTCATTTTTTTTAACATTTATAGTTCTTTATTATTTATCTACCTTCTTAGCCTCAAGAGCAGACATTAACAAAGTCTTAATGGGCTTTGTATTTTTTGAGCCTTGTTTCATAAAGGATTTGGGGAGAGAGCACAGAAACAGAAATATAACAGGCAGAATCTTAGAATTAGTCACATTTTAGTTTTGACCAAAGCATAAGGAAATAAATGTAAGTTACCTAATGAGTGTATGAAAATCATTTTTTAGCATACACAAAATTCACAAAAAAGATAGTTTGCAGAAATTTTTCCTTGCCTGTCTATCAAGGAACAGAAGTCTGAGGTGTAACCATCATGGAAATGTAGAGAGCATCGAAAGGGTTGGCTGAGTAACTTTTGTGGTAGAACGGTCTAGAGCATGATTCTGTGTTGACATTGATTGGGATTCCTGGAGATTGTTAATTCTTGGGATGTTTTGCATGGACCAGACAACACATCCATATGGGAGAGAATGAGTGAGTGGTTATCTTGGCCCTCATCTTTTAGAACCTTGAGTAACTGACAGGGGTCTTCAACACAAAGATTTTCTGTGGATTGAGAAAAGAGTCACCAATGGCATTCACCCAGATCACCAGAACTTAGAAAAGAAGAGCCTAGCAGGGAACATCTAAAGAACAAAAGTTTATGTCCAACAGGCAAGGTGTCAGTTTTAACTATCTTCCAGACCTACACAGAGATGTCAGCTTTAGCATCTGTCAGAGAAGAAAGAAGGAAACTCCACCCAAGTCAGAATTTCCCTCTCTCTCCCTATTGCTCCATTTCTTCCTGTCTAGATCCTAGAGAGAAATGAAATTCCATCCAGCAAGTGGGGGAGGATGATTCTCAGAAAATGTTTACTGCGAAAGCAAATAAACAGAATTGTCTATACATTTTCATTGTGTTACCTTGAGATGTTTATTAATCTAAGAATTTATCTGTGGAATAAGAAAATGAGAACCCCATTTTCTTCTGATCATGGGTATTTATAAGATTTATTTATTTTTAATTATATATTGACAAATTATAGTTGTATATATTTTTGAGGCACAAAGTGATATTACGAATTTTGAATACAATGTGGAATGATTAAATAAAGCTAATTACTATATTCAGCACCTCAAATATTTAATTTTTTGTGATGAGATCATTATAAATCTAGTCTTTGTGATATTGAAATGTATAGCATTTATTTATTAGCTATATTCATTATGCTGTGCAATTGTTCTCCAAAAAAAATTCACACTTACTTCTCCTATGCAACTGAGGGTTTTTACCCTTTAACTGCAATGATGAATACTTTTTAATTTAAGATTTGATGGGGTCACCTTTACAAGTTCTGGGACTAGGACAGGAAGTAAGATGTGTGCTGGGGCCTGATCAAATTAAAAAGCTTCTGCACAGCCAAAGAAACTATCACTAGAGCAAATAGACAACCTACAGAATGGGAGAAAATTGTTGTATGCTATACATCTGATAAAGCACTAATAACTAGAATCTACATAGAACTCAGGAAAATCAGCAAGAAAAAAATCAAACAACCTCATTAAAAAGTGGGCAAAGGACATGAATGGAAAGTTTTCAAGAAGATAGATTAATGACCAAGAAACATAGGAAAAATTGCTCAACATCCTATCAGGGAAATGAAAATCAAAACCACAATGAGATATCACTTAACTCCAGTGAGAATAGCTTTTATCAAAAAGTCCCATAAGAACGATGATGGTGTGGATGTGGAGTGATAGGAACACTCACACACTGCTGGTGGGACTACAAACTAATACAATCACTATGGAATGTAGTGTGGAGGTACCTCAAAGAACTAAAAGTGGAACTATTATACATTTGATCCAGCAATCAAACTACTGGGTATTTACCCAAAGGAAATAAAGATATTCTGTAACAAAGACACCTGCATTCGAGTGTTTATAGCAGCACAATACACAATTGCAAAGATGTGGAATCAACCCAATTGCCCATCAATACATGAGTGGATTAATAAAATGTAGCATATGTATACCATAGAGTACTACTCAGCCCTAAAAAATGGTGAGCTCATACCTCTTGTATTATCCTGGGTAGAGGGGAAGTGTATTCTTCTAAGTGAAGCATCACAAGAATGGAAAAACAAACACCACATGTACTCACCATTAAATTGTTACTAATTGATCAACACTAACGTGCACATATGGAAATTAACATTCATAGGGTGTCAAGCAGGTGGGAGGCAAGGAGAAGGGGATTGGTACATCCACAACTAACGGATATGATGCGTGCTGTCTGGGAGATGGGTATGCTTGTCGAGTGGTGCAAAGGCAATTTATGTAACAAAGCATTTGTACCCCCGTAATACTCTGAAATATAATATAAAGAAAAGAAAGAAGCAGAGTATTGTTTAAGAAGACAACAGTTGTTAAAAGCAACCTGGAGGTTAAAAAGATAATAAATAAATAAGAACAATAATAATAATAAAAGATTTTATGGGAAATTGAGATTCAGAAGTATTACTAGAATGATGATATAATTCAGCTTAGGTTTTTATTTATTAAAAACATTATTTGAAGTCTTAAGAGACGTAAAAGTTTAAATATCTTCAAAAATTATTCTAATGTCAAATTAAGAAACCTTGTAAACTGAGCTACTTAAATATATCATGGGGTTTGTTTATACAGTATTATAACATGAGACTAAATGGGTATAAATGTACTATTTGAATGTCTATTCAGATGTGGTTATTTCCATGACAGAGAAATACACTCTTGCCAATTATAGTGCAATGGAAAAAGTATAATAAATGTGCACATTGGGGTTTCCAGAGATATATTTTTCTCCACTGCAGATTTAGTAGGCACGCAAATAAAGTTTTAACAGTGCTTGGTGGAATGTTGAAATTAATGCAGAGTGTCTGCTCTTTTTGCTAATATAAACCAGAAACCTCTCCATATGCCAAGCCATTGGTAGTTCTCAAACTTGCTTGCAATCAGCTTGGATGCTTCAATAAAAATAAATGTGAAACATATGAATGTGTCTCTGTCTCACCCCTGGAGATTATGACTTAATTGGTTTGGGGTGGAGATTATGATTTCATTGGTCTACGGGGGTAGGGAGTGGAGCTGTGTTTTGAAATTTTCAAAAGATCCCCGAGTGATGCTAATGTGCAAAACAGTATGGGAACTTCTGCATTAAGTAATCATTTTTCTTTTAAAATGTTTTCCCTCACCTGCAGCAAGAACAATTTTCCAGTCATTAGTGAAACTGCTAATTCTGTAATGAAACAAAACCAAACCTCCATTCCTTTCTGTAAATAGAATTACCAGGCCAATTCCAGAAAGCTTTACAGTAAAGTTAATGTTGCATGAAACTACTCAATTAAAGATTCCTTAAAGGGGAACTTTATATTTGCTATGATACAAATATTTATTAATAATATCATGTCTAATTTTCAAATTTTATAGAAAGCAAAGTCCTATCCAAATTCTATAGAACTATTTATTTTTGATCTACCTGTCTGGGAACTGAAAACTACATTACACAGATCAGTGTCCTGATAAGGACAATCCTTTGTATACATATTTCATTTACTCATTCAATCATTCATCCATTGATTTATTTGTGTATTAGTTTATTATATTCTTCAGTCTTTGATCAATGGCTACTAGCTCACAGGTCTTATGTAAAACACTATAGGAAAAAAAGAAATGAAAAATGCTAGTGGTTTTTAAATTTTTTGAAAATTCCACTACTCTTTTGTACAGTAATAGTAAATAATCCAAGGGAAGCAATAAGAGATGAGCACAAAATGTATATATAAGAATATTAAACAGCAAGTGAATTATGGAAGAAATTTCAAAAAAGGAAAATTTGAAAATTTTAGTAAATCCATATTTAGGGATGTACGGGGAAATTAGCACTTTTTCTTTTGTCAATAGTACATATTCAAGTATGTGAAATAGTTCTTATATAAGTATTCAAGAAAAACTCTTGTGATCTATTAATAACACTAGCTTTAAATTTGTATCATATATTACATATCAGGTTCTGTGATAAATCCTTCACATATATTATCTCATGCTAATCTTCATAACAATCCAATTAAGTAGGTTTTATTAGCCTCATTTTATATGCAAGAAAATTGAGGATAAGAGAAATTAACTGACTCTTCAATGTCATATACCTATTAAAGAGCTGAGCTTGGTTTGGAAGGCCCAAAGCATATATTCTTAACTTTTTTTCTGTATTCTTAAAGAAGAACAGCAGAATATATAATTTTATAGATAGTAGAATCAAAATTTAATTTTATATAATCAATATTTTATTATAAGGGATACTGAGTAATTTCTACTATCATTTTTTCTCTCTTTTCTCTCTTTTTTATAGTTTATATAACAAATATAGATTTAATTTATGATACGGAAAGCAAAATAAACATATATGCAAAGAATGCCTGTGCTCTTCAGGAGTTTCCCATCTATCTAAAGAGAGTAACTCTCCTCATCCTGGCCTTGCTCAGCCTGGCATCTGCAGTAGGGAAGGGCAGACCTCATCTCTTTTCATCAGCAGCAACTGTGTTCCTGGCCAGGTCCAAAACCTAGGGAGGAAAGAGAAGTAGTGGGACAGGTCAGGTCCTATGTGGCTGGCTGGTTTCACACTTTTGGTCCATGTGAAATTAGTCTCCCTGGATGGGCCTGGTAGATGAGGGAAGCCAATTCTCTTTGTGCTTATTCTCTGGCTCCATCACCAAAACAATTAGTCAGCCCTTCCTTTGCCTCTAGAAGTCTCCAGTCCTCTGTCCCTTTACCTCGAATATGAGTTAGGCACCTAAGCTTGGTATTTTCCATAGATCACTACCTTAATCCCTTCCCTGAAAGAAGGGGACTGTGATTATGGCAACAACTTTCTCTAAAGAAATTTCTTCATCATTCCACTTCTTTTTGTGTCTGACCTCTGTTTCCCAACCTTCATCTGATTTATGGGTCTACTAGGATACAAGGAAGAATTTCTTGGAAACATTCAAATTCTGCACATAGAAGTGAGGGGTTTATAGTCGCTTTTTGGTATTCTGACACTTACACTGTGGAAAACTCATCAAAAAGTTGAGAGGGAAGCATCCTGTTTGAACTCAAATTATGTAAGTGCAATACTAAAATATGCATGTTTTGTATACCAAGAAGGAAAACTAATTTTCCCACAGGTAGGCTATATATAATCTCTCCAGGGAAATATATATTTTTCACCCCTACTACAATACACACACATTTTGGGCTCTCAAATTCATCATTACTAGGGTCCCTGAGAATTGATTTAATATTAGAAACATGATGAGAGAGGAAAAAATGGCAGATTAGTGGTGACCTCCTGGTTCTCTGCTCAGAGTAGGAGATGAAGAACATGGACAGCTACACATGAGTGGATCACTCTCCCACAGGAACAGCATCGTGAATCTGCATACAAGCAGCGCTGAGAAAAAAAAAAAGGTGAATTGGAGAAACAACCGAAAAGTCTGGAGAGTGTGAGATATACAATAGGGAATAGAGCATGGGACGACCACACCTGTTGGCCACCCTGGGCAGTGTGATCTGACCCACAGGAGGTCGACTCTTCCTCCACCTACCTCCACATCCACTCAGTCAAGGAAGCGCCTGAAGTCAAGCAAAGTTGTGTCATGGGATGACAGGCTGTGTGGAGAAGAGACAAAAGTGGGAAACATTTTGAATATTCCAGTGCTCTGTGATAGGTCCAAACTTGGCAGGGGAGGGACTGATCTGAGTGGACATTGACTCTGGTGGTCACCAGGACCAGAACAAAGGAGGTGAATGCCCAAAGGGAAGCTCTGCCCCTGGAAACCCTGGAAGATTTGGCTGACACAGGGTGGGACAGAGAGTGCAGGACCTTCTACTGGACTGATGTGAGACTGAGGGTCAGGGAAGCAGTGGGGACAGCCAGCAGCTCATTGAGACAGCCTGTCTAACCCAGCACCTGAGGCCCCTCACACCCCGAGCAGTCGCCTAAAGTGGTGGCTCTCTGTGTGTGGGTAGCTGTCATTTTGGGGGTCCATAGCCTAGAAACACTGTGGTGGGTTGAAGTTCTGGACACCACTCCTTCCCCAGCCCAGCAAGGCAAGCTCAGGCAGCAGTTTCAAGCAACGCCCCTGCCCTTGCCCAACAGAGCAGGCCTTGCCCTTGAAGGAGGGGAGTAAGGAGAGAAGCTGCATTCTGAACATTTCTCCCCTCAACCTGGCCACTTGCCTTTTTGCGCCAGCAGGAAAAGCCCTGCCCCTGGAGGTGCAGACTGACCAGAGAGGCTGCTTGCTGGGCTGAGTCACACAGTGCCCTCAGGCAGCGACTTCCCCCTGGCCCAGCTGCTTGTGTTTCAGGCCAGAGGGCAAGCCCCGCCCTTGGAGGTGCACAGTGAGGAGAGAAGTGGCTTTCTGGATTGGGACAAGTGGTGGCCTCAGGCAGCATTTCTCCTGGCAGCTTGACTTTCTCTCTGGCAAAGCAGACCCCACCCTTGGAGAGGGAAGAAACAGGAGAAGACGTTTTCTGGGCTGGGAAGTGCGGTGGTTTCTGGCAACGCCCCTCCCCCAGCCTGGCAGGGCAGACTCCGCCCTTGGAAAAGGGGAGAAGGAAGAAACGTTGCTTCCTCTGTGTAACTGGCATGAATGTGTGGGAGCTTGGAACTAAGCAAAAGGGGGAAGACTGTTCATTCAGTCCAGCAAGTTGGTTTTGATCATCTGATAAAAACATAACACTAAGGCTCACCCTTGGTGCCCAGGCCCACTGCCAGGTTTGGGGCTTGTGGACTGGGAAGGAAAATCCTGGCCAGAATCCTCAGCAATGCCACCAATTGACACCCCCCACCTGGAGCTGCCTCACAAGTGTGGTGAAAGAGCTCTGAATAACATGCTAGCAGCTCTCCCCTAGCAGCAGCTGAAGCAATCACAGAAGTATATGCTCTCAGGCTTGCAGGTACCTGTTTTCCTTACCCCACCTAAAGTGGCAACAGGACTCAAGTTACCCTTGAGAGTGACAAGACATTCCCCAAAGATCAGGGCACGTATACCCCATTTGGGGTTTAGAACCCAACACAAAGGCATTGGAATACCTTGATAATTGGCTCCTCCATACAAACTATAAGCAACAACATAGAGGGTAACCTCATAGCTCAACACAATGCCTTCCATCCCAAACTATTGGAGGGCAGTGGAGTCATACACACAAGAGTGATTCACTACCTGCGAGCTTAAGCAAGGGGCTCAAACTCACTAATCTCCTTTGGCAAGAGGTGAAGACAATAGATCAGAGATAACCCAACAGGCTAAAACACCTCTAAGGCAATACAGGACCAGAGCACATCTCCCCAGCACTGTCAAGGAACGTTCCATTGGGGACTTGGAGATAAGGCCATAAACCAGCCCCAGCACACCCAGGTCTCCACAAAGTAGCCTGATGAGTAATGATCAGTGAAAGAACACAGGAAACATGAAAGATCAGAGAGAAAAGTCACCCCCAAAAGAGAACAATTTATCTTCATCAATAGATACCAATTTACATGATATGATTGAACTGATATAGGAAGAATTCCGAATATGGATTGTAAGAAAACTCAATGTAATTGAAGAGAAAATAGAATCCAAACATAAAGAAACCACAAGAACAATACAGGAAATAAATGAAAAATTCTCTAAAGAAATTGAAATACTATGGAAAAACCAAGCAGAAACTTTGGAAATGAAGGAGGCATTCAAGAAACTTCAAAACACAGTGGAAAGTCTCCAGAACAGAATGGATCATGCAGAGGAAAGAATCTCCAAGCTTGAAGATAATGCATATGTGCTAAACAAATTGGATGAAAAAAAAGAACACGGAAACAAGAGATAAGACCAAAACATACAAGAAATGTGGGATTATGTAAAGAAGCCAAATATAAGAATCACAGGCATCCAAGAGAGAGAAGAAGAAAATACACAAGGGCTGGAAAACTTATTTCATGGAATAATGGAGGAAAATATGCCTGGCCTGGACAGAATTCTAGATATTCAGATACAAGAAGTACACGGAACTCCTGGAAAACTCAATGTGAAAAGGCAATCATTACATCATGTAGTTATTAGGCTGACCAAAGTAAACACAAAAGAAGCAATCCTTCGAGCAGTGAGGTGAAAATAACAGATAACCTACCAAGAAAAACCTATCAGACTAACTGCAGACTTCTCAACTGAAACTTTACAAGCCAGAAAGGACTGGGTACCTTCCCTTAATCTTCTAAAAAAGAATAATGGCCAACCTAGAATTTTCTCCTCAGCAAAACTAAGCCTCATCTATGAGGGAGAAATAAAGACCTTTACAAACAAGAAATCACTAGTGGAATTTGCAAAGACCAGATCAGCCCCACAGGAAGTTCTCAGACCTGCATTACACATTGAATAGCGCAATAGACACTCTCCAAACTAAAATCATTCAAGTTAAAGTCTAGAACCTTGATTCCATGATGGCTCAAGGAGTAAAACAAAACAATAGGCATTCACCCAACAAAATGAATGGAAATCTACCCCAAATATCAATCCTCTCAATACATGTAAATGGCTTGAATTGTCCTCTGATGAGACACAGACTGATAGAGTGGATAAAAATCTAGAAGCCTAGTATCTGGTGTCTACAGGAAACACATCTAATCCTCAAACATCTTTCAGGCTCAAGATGAAAGGATGGAAAACAATCCTCCAGGCAAATGGAAGCCAAAACAAAGTAGGGAAGCTATACTTATTTCAGGTAATGTAAGATTTAAAATTGCAAAAGTAAGAAAGGACAAAGACAGCCACTATATAATGGTGAAAGGGAAGATCTAACAAGAAGACCTAACAATTCTTAATATTTATGCACCCAACTCAGGAGCACTCAGATACATAAACCAAACCCTGTCTGATCTAAATAGCATGATAAACAATAATGCCATAGTAGCCAAGGATTACAACACCTGACTGACTGAACTCGACAGATCTTCCAAACATAAACTAAGCAAAGAAATAATGGACTTAAACAGAGCTGTAGAACAAAAGGGTCTAACAGACATCTACAGAACATTCCACCCAAATAAAGCCAAATATACATTCTTCTCATCAGCTTAGGGAACTTTCTCCAAAATTGATCAAATACTAAGCCACAACTCAGACCTCAACAAATTCAAAAAATAGAAATTATTCTGTGTATCTTCTCAGATTATAGTGGTGTAAAATTAGAGTTCAATTCCAACAGAAATAGTCACCACTTCACAAAGTCATGGAAATTAAACAATCTATTGTTGAATAAATTATTGGGTCAAGGGGGAAATAGAGAGGGAAATCAAAAGATTCTTCAAATTAAATGATAACGGGGACACAAGTTATCAAAATCTGTGGGATAGAGCAAAAGCACTCCTGAGAGGAAAACTAATAGCATTAAATGCTCACATCCAAAAAACAGAAAGCTCAAAAACCAACAAACTAACAAACAGTCTCAAGGAACTGGAAAAGGAAGAGAAAATTAATTCTAAACCAGGCAGAATAAAAGAAATAACTAAGTTTAAAGCAGAACTAAATGAAATTGAGAACAAAAGAACTATACAGAAGATCAACAAAACCAAAAGCTGTTGTTTTGAAAAGATAAACAAAATTGATACCTCTCTTGCTAGGTTGACAAGAATTCGAAGGGAAAGGACTCTAATAAAGTCAATTAGAAATGAAAAAGGAGAGGTTACAATAGACACCATGGAAATACAAAACATTATCTTTGATTACTATAAAACGTATATGCCCCAAAACTACATAATGTGGAGGAAATGGACAAATTCCTGGAAACATACAACCTCCCTAAGGTCATTCAGGAGGAAATAGAATTCCTGAATAGACCAATATCAAGCACAGAAATTGGAGCAGCAATTAAAAACCTTCCAAAAAGGAAAAGTAACGGACCAGATGGCTATACTTCTGAGTTTTACCAAAAATAAAAAGAACTCCTACCTATACTACAGAAATTACTCCACAACATTGAGAAAGATGGTGTGCTCCCTAACTCATTTTACAAAGCCAGTATCACCTTGATACCAAAGCCTGGAAAGGACACACAAAAAAAGAAAACTACAGACCAATATTGCTCATGAACATAGATGCAAAAATCCTCATCAATGATTCTTGATAAAATTGTTAAGAAATATTTTATTTTCTTATCAGAGCCAAGAGGGAGTCAGTGGTACTAACTGGCAGTGGATAGAGATTGTTCTATGAAGACCAGAGAAGTGGACTTCACATATGTGGCTTTGGTTTAGTCACCTCCTTTATATCACAGAATATACACTCTTCCAAAGACACTGAGGGAGCACAGTGAATGTATAGAATTCCTAGTCATTCATCAAGTACCCTAGGGTAAGCACTTCTTCATTTGTAAGTTTTATTTACAATGTTAATTGGGATCTCTGGTGTTCTTAGATGTTTCTGGAAGAACAAAGCAGAGGTCCTTAGAGAAAGTCAGGCTCCACTCATGGTCCCATCTCTTGACTCAACCTTTAGAACAATAGGTTTTTCTGGTTGAAGAAATCCCCAGATGGGAGGGGGAGGAGGGGATGGGTATATCCATACATAATGAGTGCGATGTGCATCATCTGGGGGATGGACACGCATGAAGCTCTGACATCAGGGGGCGAGGGGAAAGTGGTAATATACGTAACCTTAAAACTTGCACCCACATAATATGCTGAAATAAAAAAATTAAAATAAAAAAAAATGGTTATGTTCTGACTTGGGTCGAGCCAAGGTGATATATGTAACCTAAACATTTGTACCTCTATAATGCACTGAAATAAAAAAAAAGTGCTCATGAACACTTTATTTTTTAAAGAAGTGCTTGTTCTTTGAATTTTCTGTTTTGACATTTGAGATAAAATACAGTCAAGAATCTCTACTCTCAAAAAGATTAGATTCTGGAGGGTGGAGGTAGATAATAAACAAACTGGAAAACATATCGTGGTCAGAAGATCAGTGATGAAAGTAAGCCAAGAGAAAGAATGAAAGTGATGGCAGGTAGTTCAGGCTGGTTGGTCGGGAAAGGCCTTTAAGCGGAGGTGATGTTTATACCTAATTTTGAATGAAAAGAAGGAGCTAGGAGAGTGTGCAGCAAAGGATCAACACAGCAGTGGTGGCCTGTACAAACTCTGTACATTCCTGAAAAGGAACTTGTCCGAGAGCACCTCCAGGAAGACAACCTTGAAGCCTTTAGAACATCCTGCCTGATAAAAGTATCTTTGTAGATCTGGCAGGTGTGGACCAGGCCAGATAGTTTTTTGGTAACAATGTGATTTAGGGTGATTTCTTGGGTCACACTGTATAACTATAACTGCTGTAGGGGCAGGAAACTGAATAACTAAGGTCAGTCACAGACTCCCATTAAGAACTCTTGATGTCAAGGTTCAGATGAGCTTTTCTGGTTGGCAACACATGTGCATGTTGTTACACATTATTTCCTGGAGAATTAAGTGCTGTCATAAAACTCCAAAATGAGAGGGAAAACAGGAAGCTTATATCCTATATGCCTTTTACATTTGCTGATTTTGATGTGTATTCTTTTGCTTTAATAAGACAGAACCATGAATATAACAGACTTAGCGAGTTCTGTAAGTCCTTCTCTAGAAGGACTAGAGTAATGTTATAGACACTTGACACACAGAGAAACTGGAGGGAGAACATTCTAGGCTAAGTGAACAGCTTGTGCAAAAATCCCAAAATGGGATGCAAGTGAGATTTAGACTTGCAAGCATTTAGATTTAGCAAGCAAGGGGTCTGCGCAAGAGCACACATCAATGAGAAGGAAGACTTGCCCCAAAGGGTAGGTGTGCTGAGCCCTAAACCTGGATTTTATCTGAAGCAACCTGAAACGGTAGCAATCAGACAGGTTTAAGAGCCACACAGGCAAGATCTCAAATCCTGACTCTAACCTTATTTGCTGTGTGATTCTAACGAATCTGTTTAACCTCTTTCAACCTCAGCATCTTCATCTGACAAAGGATTTGCTGCATACTTCATGGTTTGTGTGAAAAGTAACAGACATAGTGAATGTAAAATCCCTGGTACAGAATGGGGCTCGTAGTTTGAGTTTTCCCCAAAAGCAGACCCTGGAATTAAGATTTGGATATCTCTATATTGTTATTTGGGAGTGAATTCCAGGAAGCATTGTGACAGGATGGGGCTGTGACTCAAGGAAGGCAGGAACATGTATGTTACTGAGCAGGTCACTGCTGCAGGCAGCTGGAGCCCTCCCACTGTGGATCTTGTCATGGACTCTGTGGAATGTGCCTCGGAATCGGGTTGAGGGGCAGGGAAGTTGGCTGCTTTCCCACCAGTTTTCATTCTTTATTTGTGAAGGATTGCTCTTTTGGGCATTAACTATGTGGCTCTTTCTGTCCGTCCCTCAGTGAGCCAAGCACATGCCAGTGGGCAGAGAGTGTCCTCAGTCACTGAGGCATGGGAAGGCCTGAGCTTGGAAACCCT
>CAUYPO010104536.1:0-37791 GCA_963574435.1 Cheirogaleus major
GGGTTTGGGATTGGTTTGCTCATCCTTTTCCAGTTCTTTGAGGCAATTCGTTAGATTGTCAATTTGTGATCTTTCTGTCCTTTGGATGTAGGCATTTGGGGATATAAATTTTCCTCTCAGGACTGCTTTCACTGTGTCCCACAGATTTTGATAATTTGTGTCTCCTTTATCATTTAGTTCAAAAAATCTTTTGATTTCCATCTTAATTTCTTCCTTAACACAATAATCATTCAGCAGCAGGGTTTTTAGTTTCCATGACTTTGTGTAGAGATGAGAGTTTCTGTTGGAATTGATTTCTAATTTTATTCCACTGTGGTCTGAGAAGACATATGGTAGAATTTCTAATTTTTTTAAATTTCTTGAGACATACTTGGTAGCCTAGGATATAGTCAATCTTAGAGAATGTCCCATGAGCTGGTGAGAAAAATGTATATTCAGTGGTTTTGGGGTAGAATGTCCTGTTAGGCCCATTTGTTCTAGAGTTCTGTTTAAGTCTATTGTTTCTTTGTTTATTTTCTGTTTGGAGGATCTGTCCTGTTCTGTCAGAAGCGTGTTGATGTCCCTAGCTATTATGGTGTTGCTGTTTATCATTTTGTTTAGATCAAGTAGGATTTGCTTTATGAATCTAGGTGCACCTGAGTGAGGTACATAAATATTTAGAATTGTTATGTCTTCTTGTTGAATTGTGCCCTTTACTATTACATAGCAACCACCTTTGTCTTTCATTACTTTTATTGATTTGAAGACTAAGTTATCTGAAATCAGAACTGCTATACCAGCTTTCTTTTGGCTTCTGTTTGCATGAAATATTGTTTTCCATCCCTTCACCTTGAGTCTGAATGCATCCTTGTGGGTTTGATGTGTTTCCTGGAACTTCTCAAACCATTGATGTACTGTGCATTCATTAGCCACATCCTTTCCAAACACTTTGTTGATATTTCAAGCTATCTGCACTGAATTGGTTCCATGACAGAACACATATTCAAAAATAACACAAATTTTTGACTTATTCATGGTTTCACAAAAATTGCTCTAAAAAATTTGAAGAGTAATCACAAGCCAAAACATTTGTTTGAAGAGTGAGGATATACCTTCACACACACAACAAAAGCAAACAAGAAGTGTCAAAGTGAAATGTCAGAGATATCAACTGTCAAACTTAGTACTTAAGGAAATCAGATATTCCATACTTAATTACCTAATAGCAAAATATTAACAGCATTTGAGGGATGGGCTTATAGGTGATTTTAAAATTATTCCTATTTTTCTCATAAGCAGTATGCTTTCTTTATAATCTCATCCCTCAGTGGCAAGTTAAGTATTCAATATTTTGCTATAAGAAAACATTAGGGCCAATCTCTGATATTACAAAAAATAGTTTTGGTTTCAACTTTGGTGTCAAGTTCAAAAATTGGCAGATCAGTAATTTGAAATTTAGAATATATTTTCTCATGGAAACAAGGGCATCCATTATGATTAAATTCTTTTTAAACTAGCATTTTGAACTAACAATTCTAGGCACTATTCTGAGAATTATTATCAGCCCCCCTCTCTTTTTTTTTGAGACAGGGTCCCACTCTGTGGTCCAGGATGGAGTGCAGGTCACTGCAGCCTCATAGCTCACTGCAACCTCAAACTCCTGGGCTCAAGCAATCCTCAGGCCTCAGCCTCCATATAGCTGGCACTACAGGCATACACCACCATTTCCGGATAATTTTCTATTTTTTGTAGAGATGGGGTCTTGCTATGTTGCTCAGACTGTTCTCAAACTCCTGGCCTCCAGTGATCCTCCTGCCTTGGCCTCCCAAAATACTGGGGTTATAGTAGTGAGTCACCACATCTGGCCATTAGCCCCCTTTATAGCGATGATTGAGTAACTACCTGAGATTGTACTGGTAGAGAGCAAAGCTGAGAACCGATCCCAGATCATCTCTCTCCAGAGTCTGGGTTACGATTGAGCACTGCTTCTCACCACAGCACATTTAACCCAGCATAGAGCTGAAGTATTATGTTTCCCCCAGTCTCATTTTCTCCCACTGCAGTTTTCATTATGAATATGCCATACTTTGGCCACTTTTTCCAGCTAAATTAATTTTGGTGACTTTCCTGCAGATATAACTTGCCCTCAGAAAATTGTTTATAGAGAAAATAAGCTTTGCTTTCCATCATGGGCTTTTAGAACCTATATGCTCCTCCCTTCCTCTCCTTTCTAACTGTCCATCTGAGGAAGAATCTCCTGAGGTCATTTATATAAAAAAGGATCTTCCAGGTTGGATGCTCTTCTGTTAGAGATGGTGAGAAGAGTTAGTGAACTGGGGCTCATTTCTGGTAACTTCTAGATGAGTCTAGTTCCCCTGCTCCACCCTCAGTGTCCACCTGGTCCTTGCCATCTCACCTTGGGCTAGCCAAAGGAGCCTCCTTGAAGACCACAGGTGGAAACAGGAGCCATTCCTAGACTTCTTCTGCCCTTTCAAATGGACTGTTAGTGCTGAATCAGTGCTGCTTGTGAGCTCTCTTGGTGTGTCAAGTTCAGGTAAGGAGAGAAGTCCAACCACCCACGCCATCTGCATTAGACCTGCCTAAAATAACATCATTGAGACATCAAGCATTCTTAATTCAGGTTATGGCATCATCTAAGAATGAAAAGAGCCACACTAGATTATTGGCTTGGGTCTGAGATTTTATTAATATTTTGGATTTCTATCTTTAGTCTAAAAAGGGTCATTTCATTTCCATCTTGTGAATTTTCCTCTCTAGTCCCTATACCAAGGAGAAACCAGACCTTTCTGTTCATCCCAAAGGTATAGAACTGTACTGGCCCAGGGGGCATAGCAGAGCTGCCTGTGAGATTGACAGGTGCTGTGCGCACTCCGCAGAGCTCCATCGCCATCCTAGAGGCCTGCAATTCTCAGGGGAATCTTCCTGTGCATTAATACTTGAGATGTTTATGGAGGAAGGAATTGGGCTCCTGGGATGTGGGGGGAGGGAGTCACTCATGCCTCTTATGAAAGATGCTCCCAGCATCCAACCTTGCACACGGTCTACGTGTCCTGATGCCAGAGCTGAGCATATAAAAGGTGGAAGCTTCTGACAGCACCTCAGTCCACCTGCCTCCTGGGTGATCTGCTCCAGTGTCTGAACCAGGTAGAATGTTTCTTGGGGAACAGGATGGACTCTCTCAGTGCTGGTGTTTTGTGCAGAAAGAGGCCCTGGGTTGAGGTTGAGGACAATCTTGAAGACAGACAAGGAGAAAGGACGATTTGGAAGGGAGGGTTCTTCTGGAAGGGGAGGGTGGAAGGTAGGTAAAGGGAAGGAGGGATTGGTGTCTTTTTTTTAAGTTTTAAGGAATTCATTTGAAAATATGGTTTCTTCCCTAGGTAGAGACCATCTGTATAGTTCCTGAAACTTGTCTTGAGTGATTGGGTGTTTAAAATCCGATCATCATAGAGAAAGTCTTATGAATTCATAGTTCAATTTTACATGTAAGGAAGTTACCTTGGGCTTTTGTCTTTCAGCTTCATTCAGCTTCTGCTAAGATGTCCTGCCAGCAAAGCCAGCAGCAGTGCCAGCCCCCTCCCAAGTGTACCCCCAAATGCCCTCCCAAGTGTACACCTAAGTGTCCTCCCAAGTGTCCCCCAAAGTGCCCACCCCAGTGCCCAGCCCCGTGTCCCCCTCCAGTCTCTTCCTGCTGTGGCTCCAGCTCTGGGGGCTGCTGTGGCTCCAGCTCTGGGGGTGGGGGCTGCTGCAGCTCTGGGGGTGGCGGCTGCTGCCTGAGCCACCACAGGCCCCGCCGATCTTTTCGACGCCGACACCAGGGCTCCAGCTGCTGTGGCAGTGGCGGTGGGGGTGGCAGTGGCCAGCAGTCTGGGGGCTCCAGCTGTTGTGGCAGTGGTGGTGGGGGCTCCAGCTGCTGCCACGGCTCTGGGGGCTCCGGCTGCTGCTCCGGAGGCTGCTGCTGACCTGGGCTGTGAGGAGCGCTGAGGAGCCGTCCTGGTAGAGCCAGAGTTCTGAAGACCCACGCCAGGCTGAGGCTTCTTTTCCCCCGTTCCCCACGGAAGGGATTCTGAAGTGCTTCGAGTTTCCCCCTGCATCCCGCCCGTGTTCATCCCATTGTGGGGTCTAGAAGTTTAACCTCATACTCACCGGCCTGCTTTCTCCTCTCAAGCACAGTTCTTTGGAGGATGCGGTGTTAAAGTTCAGTTATGAAGCTCTTTTCCCTGTCACAATAAAACTTTATTCCTGATGTCACTGCCTCTGATTACGATCTGTCTGCCTCCTCGCCTCACGCCACATCAAGCCGTCTTCCTTTCCCTTCTTTTAAGGGCAAGTGAACACTTAAAAAATCTGTTTGGGAAGCACAATTTGGCACTGAAGCTACTTAGACCTCTGGGAAAAAACTTTTGTGCTCTGAATTTGGGAACTTTAAGCTTGAAGGAAAGAATCATGTCTGGGACCCTTACTCCTGACACAAGCTCGCACGAGGGGAGCCAGCAATAGGTTTGAAGAGAAGAGGACGGTGGTACCCAGAAAGGTCACATTCTGGAAGGGTTTCCTGGAAGGATGGGTCACAGTTTGAAACATAGTTTTTCTCCTATTCAAGGGGAATAAGACTGCCTAAAGTGCTCATTCCGGGCTCCAATGAATGGACACTACTTTTTTGATTATTATTTGATATAATCCGAGGTGCTTCCATCAGTTGACTAGAGAGGAGAGCTGGGGGGGAAGGGGGGAGGTAGTTTCTGGGAGAGTGAGTTTAGAAGGCAGGTGTGAAATGTCTGAGTACATTTCCCTGCATCCTGGAATCCTGGATTTGGGTCTGAGTAGAGAACCAAGAAGACACCCTCCTCTGCCAAAGACTGTCTCCATGTGGTTGGTGTGTGGAAGGAAGTTACCTTGGGCTTCTCTGGTCTATTGTGTGTGTGTGTGTGGAGGGAGGTGAGAGCAGGGGGACTTTGGTCACTGTTTTGGGTTCCAGTTGCCATTCTTTCAGGAATGGGGTGGTTCTTTCAGGAGAAACTCATAAGGTTTATGATAAAAAAGATAATTCCAAATCAGCCTTTTGTATGTAAGATAAGCAATTGGGAACTCCTTTGATAAGAGTTAAGAGTGATAGGTAAAGCAAGTTAGCATATGCGGCCATAGCAAGTCCGCAGAATGAGCAGGCACCTGCGCAAATTATCCTCTCATGTTGATTCCTATCAAACCTCCTTCTTCACTCTTAAAAAATAATTAGCAAAAAACACACAACCCCCCACCCCAAAAAACTTCACATTATTTCCGAGAGGAGATCCTGCCTCCATCTTGTTACTTATCACTTCCTTCTCTTTTCTAATACTGACCTCACCTCTTTGAATGTCTCACCTATACTCACCAACAGGAGCTCTAGGTTCGGGCAACCTGTTAATCAGGCTCTAAAGCCACGCTAAACGAGACTGGTATTTTCTGTGACTTACCTTTCCTCATCCGTTCCTCATGCTGCTCCCAGCTCGCTCACCCCCAAACCTGTCTCTCACCATTAATTTGTGAATTCTTCCTATTGCACTCCTTTTATATCTTACATTCATGGTTGTGGAAGTTGCATGATTAAGAAGCAGTTCAGAAGTTGGTTGACCACTAAAATCTTCTCCAATTCTTAAAAGTTAGTTATTCTAAAAACACTGTTTATCATGGATACTTTGGACCTTCAAGAGGGACTTTTTTCCCCTTTTTGGCCTTCTCTTCTCTTCTCTTCTTTCCTTCTCTCCCTACCTTCCTGCCTCCCTTCCTTCTTCTTCCTTTCCCTTTTTCTTTCATTTCTTTTCTTTCCCATTGGGAAGTGGCCGTAGCGAGAACCTATCTTCAAAGGGAGATCGGTGGGGGAGCAGGGCACAGGGTAAGAGTTGAGGGTCCCACAGGCTAGCTTGCCTTTTTGCAATTGGGCCAGTGCCCTGCACACATTTTTCTCTAAAGCCCCCTATGTTGAATTATGGGGATATGGCAACCTGACTACGTTTACAACGTTTTAGGTCTTAGTGGTTCCTTAACTTTGCCTGGGTTTTTCTTTCTGTCTCCAGTGAGAGGGAGAAAATCACCACTGGGATTCCCATATGCGCCCTCACCATCATCTTTACTTAACTCCATCTGGAAGCATCTGGATGAAACCCAGCAGGCTTATCACATAGCCTGTGGCCTGTCCTGGGGAGACAAGGACCAAGAGGCAGAGAGATGCAAACCAAGATAACAAGTGGACCACCAACTACCAAGGAGATGACTACACAGGAACGGGTGTGTAGGCAAGCGGAGCCATGTGTGTGTTTGTGTGTGTGTGTGTGTGTGTGCATTGTAGGCAAGGGCCAAAGAGGCCCCATGCCTTCTTCCACACATACACAGCCCTCCGAGCTATGAACAGTGTCCTGTTTGGAAAGTAAACATGCCAGAGCAATCCTGGCACCTCTGTGAAGTGACTTGGATGTCCACGTGCACCACCTACAGTGCTACCTGAGTGATGAATGTCTCTGGGATGTGAGTGTCAGCTGAGCATCTCTATTGGGAAATGGGCCCCTCCCAAGAGCCAGAACTTGCCTGCAATCTTATAAAAGGTTCTGTGGCTGGACACTGCTCAGTCCATTGCCTGGAAGGTGGCCTGTTCCAGTTGGAGAACTAAGTGAGTCTTCCAGTGTAGCCAGAGTCTGGTAAGTCTCCAAAGGGGTCTGGGGGAGGACAATGGGAAGAGTTGAAGATAGGGGAGGAGAGAAGACAGAACATAGCCAGCATGTGGATGTGGAGGGAGAGCCCTGGGAACCATCTTCAGCTTCAAGCGAGCCAACCTCTCACTGTACTAATGAGGGCACGGAGGCCAGACGGGGACCCCCAGACAGGGGGCTTCTGAAACGTTACATAGCAAGTCTGTAAGAGCACTGACCAGAACTCGGGTTCTTGGATAGGACTGTTTCTATTATCTGCACCACTCTCCTTCTCCTTGTGGTTGTGGGGGATGAGAGGCATAAATGGGAAAGAATGACCAGGACATGCTTCTGGCATTTGTGCATTCTTTAGACCCAGGAGGTAGGGACGCAGGTGTGATCTGGGTATTTTCTAACTGATGGGGTGAAATAATCAGACTATTAAATAATCTGACTATTGAATAATATAACCTAGGTAATTATTTAGAGACAGTGCTGTAATGCTAGTAGCCATGAGAATATCACTTGAGGGTCTGTGGCCAAAGTAAAACGAGGCAGAGGAAAAGACAAGAGAAGATTCTGGGCTGGATCACACAGATCAGTAGCCACATTACCCTCTTTATTCTCCACTGTGGAGAACGTGGGTGGTCCTTATTCTAGTCAGAGAAAATGAAAAACCATTGATTCTTTGCCTAGACTAGTTTGCCTAAACATGCTCTATGCATGTTTAACTTACTGGAAACACCTGTTTTGGATTTGTTTCTCTGCTTCCCCTCTTTCTGGGTGCTTTTCCCCCCTTGCACTGGGCCAGGATGGTGGACGCTAAACCAAATCTCAAAAGCCCGCAGTCCCGCTGTTTTGAAGACAAAGTCTGCTCGTGTTTGAAAGGGTGCCTTTCTTCCAGGTTCCCCGCGAGGAGCTCCGCGATGTCCTCCCAGCAGAGCGCCGCTGCCGCCAAAGGCTTTTCCAAGGGATCTTCCCAGGGCCCCGCTCCGTGTCCCGCCCCCGCGCCCGCCCCGTCTTCCTCTTCCTGCTGTGACGGCTGCTGCGGCTCCGGCTCCGGTGGCTGCTGCGGCAGCTCCGGGTGCTGCGGCTCCAGCTCCACCGGCTGCTGCTGCTTTCCACTGAGGCGCCGCCGGCAGCGGGGCTGCGGCTGCTGCGGGGGCGGCAGCCAGAGGTCCCAGCGCTCCTGCAACACGGGCTCCGGCTGCTGCTCGGGCGGCTGCTGAGAAGGCCCATGGGCCCCAAGAGCTGCGCTAGGGCGACCCGCCCAGCCGAGAGCTCCTCCCCACCCGCTTCTCCTCCCGGCAGTGATGACAGCTCCCAGGCGGGCCCCAGAGCTGCCCCCCGCCCCCCAAGGCTAATTGCACTTTGATGTTCAGAAACCCATCCTATTTTCAAGCCCCACAAAGCTCCCTGACCCCCGTGTGACTCTTCCTCCCGGGGAACAGAGAACCATAGGTGGGACACTGGACCCTACTGTCTGCAGGGGCTTGCACACAGCAGGCGTTCAGTAAATGCCCACTGATTTGACTGTTCTTTGAAGATGTCATAATAAAGTGTCTACCTCCTGACAACTGCTTTCCTATTTGTTCCTTCACTTGTGTTGTATTTATTAACCTTGTTCAGTGCCTCATCCACTACCTCTCACTCAGGCTGGATAAAAAGGCTTGGCAAGTTTGTGAAAGGCAGAAAACTGCAATTCATGCCTGAACAAGAACGTGGCTTTCTGGTAGTTAATTATGATGGTAGTGATCACATACTGACTGTTTTAAGTATTCTAAGGGCTTTACATGAGAAGCAGCTTCTAATTCTCATAATGACTCACTGAGGTGGGTACTGTTATACCCATTTTATGGAAGAGAAACTGAGGTTAGGTAACTTGCTCAAAGTTACTCAGTGGGTGCGTGTCGAAGACTGGACATCTGATTCCAGAGCTTATGCTCCTCACTGTTCCCGTTGGTCCCGCTTAAGGCTTTCTAAGCCTTACCATTGAGGTGCTCACCCTCCTGCCCACCAGGTGCAGGAAGCTGTGTGCAAAGGTTTGAATTGGCAATTCCTGGGGGCTTTGGAATCAGGCCAGCTGAGTCTTTTATTTTGGCAAGGAGGATCATTGACTCACTGCTTTTCTTGCTGGGTGAGGAAACTTCTTCCAAACTGAGACTTCTAGGAGACTAGGAACCACCCTCTCCACGTCTCATCTGTGCACTGAGGCATGACCAGGGGCCATGAGTTTCTGGGAGTCTCTGGGGTGTGCCTTGCTATGCTCAGACATGGGAATCTCATTCTCCAGAGATGGTGGCTGTGGCGGTGGCAGGGTGTGTGTGGGGCTGTCATCCCGAACAGGCCAGAAACCCAGCTCTGTGGGCATAGATTTTACCCACCCATTTCAGGAAAGACGAAACAGAACAGCATCCTCTGCATGATGTCTGCTGGGTTCAGAAAGGAAGAGATAACGGTGATAATAATAGTAATAATAGCTACCATTTATTTGGCAATAACTCTGTTCCAGGCACAAAGCAAGGCTTTGTTTGTTACATATGTTAACAAAGTGAGATAATATATGGAAGGCATTAACTTTGTATATATTAACTGACTTAATCCACACAATAATCTTAAAATAAAGATGCTAATTATTTATATTAATATGTGGGGGTTCAGAGAGTTCCAGTGACTTGTTCAAAATCACACAGTTAGTGAATGTCCAAGGCCCCCAGATGGTGAGTGAGGGAGATGAGATTCGAACCAAGACCTGTCTGCCATGACTGTCCCAAGTCATGCCCTCACACTCAGAGTCATGCTCTACTGCTTTAAAAGTCACCACCACCCAGGGGACAGCACACTCGGGCCTCTGTGGGCACGCCCAGGCTCTTGGAAAATTGCAGCTTGGCTTCTTGGTTGCTGCTCCCTCAGTGACCCAGTGACTGGTGAGCTCTGTCATGGCATCCACCCAGCAGCCAGCTGCTGCAGGTGTCGGCTCAGAGGCGAGGGCGGAAATGCTCTGTTGATTCATCAAGATGTTTAAAGTTGAGGGCAAATGACCCCTTGCCAGGGAGGCTCTGGAGGGCAGTCCTGCCCTGCCCAGGAGGGGCCCTTACTTCCATCTCTGAGATTCTGTGACTTCCAGTGGGAGGTGATTTGTGGAAGCTGTTTATAAACAGATGATGTCACCTGTGGACTTGCCTCCCCCCACACTGGTCATGTGTGTTGAAGCAACAAGCCCTGGGACATGGCAGACAGCAGGGCAGGAAGGGAGGACTGCCTGACTCAGAACAGACAGACGGGAAAGCCAATCTGAGAGTGAGGGCTGGCCCTGGAGCAGGAAGCTGCGGCCTGAGTTTTGGGCAGGAAAGGCGGTTACTCACCGAGAGATATGCAAATCTGAAGAGTCATGCTGGTACCCATCCAATGGCTGGCTGTAAGCACAGTAGCACCACCAGGCCCATACGTGTCGCTGAAACCCAGCAGGCCACCACAGGTGAACTTTGATGATAGCCATTTGGGCATTTTAAGAATAGTTTTATGTCAGGAACCTAGAAAACTACTTTGGATGGTCTAGAGCCCTCTGCTCATAGCCCCGCAGGCTTCTATGATTTCCAGCAGCAGGTAAAGCTGTATGTGCGGCCCAGGCATTCCCTGTTAGGTGGCAGTGGTCACACCCCAGCACGCTGGGCTTGTGGGGAATTTGGCAACTGCAATCCTACTCAAAGGTTGTCACCCAGTATGCGGTGACAGACAGAATCAGGTTTCCTATTATCTTTGGAATAAATGAACATTAATACTGAATATATTTTATTCACAATGGCTCCAATTTTAGCTTAAATTATGTTTATTAGAATGGCAATAATAACAACTGATATTTATGTAGCACTTAGCTGTTTATGAGGTATTTCCATATATATTATCTCTTTCATAATGCTGTAAGATAAATATTATTATCTCTGTTTAACATGTCAAGAGAGGCTCCTAGAATTTAAGTTACCTACCTGAGGCTATCCAGCAGACACAGGGCAGTCTCTGTTTGGACCAGGCCTGCTAATGACTTCTAAGAGAGGCAAGAGCCATCTCTTCCTAATATGCACTGAGATAATTGAATAATATCACCTAGGTAAATATTTAGAGACAGTGCTGCATTCATCATTGCATTTCTAGCTTCTAGTATCATGCCAGGTACATATTAGGGATCAAGAAAGTATTGTCCTAAAGAATTCTAGGGAAATGTACAAAAGCATTTCTTGACCTCAAGGAGTTTTTAGTCTGATTCAGGAAATGTGATAAATAATCATACAAGGTATGAATGATAAATCAGAGCCAAAATATAAGAAACATCACAGCAGAACATGGCATTGACAATTGCTATAGGGAGTCAACTGATGAGGAACTATTATAGGACTTCGAATGAGGGCAAGTTATTGTGGACTGGAATATTCGCAAGACTTCACGGGAAGAAGAATCTGGGCTGGGTCTGATGGGTGGAAACACATCAGAGAGACAGAGATTCATTCATTTATGTATTTGTTCAACTCTCTCAGACACTGTTTATGATGCTGGGACAGAATCAGGAATGAGACCAAGACCATGCGGGCATGGACCTCACTTTCTCGGGCCAAAGACAAGAAAGTCAGATTATTTCACATAGTGAAAAGTGTTGTGATGAAAATAAAGAAAGGAGTATAAACACTAACTAGATGCATGCGGGGATTTTCGATGGGGCCAGGGAAGGCCTCTATGAAGAAGTGCTACTCGGGCAGAAGTGGGAGCCGTCGCACAGAGCAGGAAAACATGTGGCTGGGGGGTCCCTGCCCCACTGGCAGCCTGAGGCTACAGGTGTTTAAGGGGTACTTCCAGTTATGTTGGCCCCACTAGAGCCTTTCATTACTAGAAACGTAGTTTGGAATCCCAGCTGCTTGGCACACAGGTTTGCCATAGAGATGATCACATACTATGATCTTGGCATTATTGCATTTGGGTCTCACAACTCTCCCCACATTTTGTTGATAACAAAAATTAAACACAGAGCTTCATGGCTTGTAATCGGCAGAACAAGGTTTTGAACTGGGTGTGTCTGACTCCAAAATCAATGTTCTCAACACTAGAAAGGTGAGGAGTAGTCTCAAGCTTGGACCGAGGGAGGAGAATGGGGACTCAGGATTGTGGTGGTGGTGTAGAAAGACCCTGAGGACACATCCTCAGAGAAGGAGAGAGGAGATCAGATCACAGATGGCTGCGAGTGCCACACCAAGGAGGTTAAAACATGTCGCATTTATGGGGTGTGGTGACAGGAAAATGGTTCTGGAAGAAGTATTTTAGAAAGATAGAAAAAGTTGCTTTATATAACATCCACAGTACTCTCTAACTTAAGATTAATCAGGCAGCAACGACTAGGGTGCTCTAGAAGAGGAGGTGAATGCAGAGAACAGGCACAATGGCCTAGGTTCAAAATAAAGCTCTGAACCTGGCACATGGCAGTGGGTAAGAAAAGGAAATGACAGATATGAAAAGCATTTGTCCAGAAGGAAGTAGGATAGATCGAACTGGGTGATGTATTGGGATTGAGGAAGAGGAATCAACTGGGGTGTCTCCGAGGCTTTGTGCCTGGTGACTGGGAAATGATGACAGCGTAGACAAAATGGAGAATTCAGACGAAAGAACTGGTTGGGGACGAAGAGAGTAAGTTCGGTCCAAGATGTGCTGGGTTTGAGGTGCTGGCAGGACATGACCATGAGGCGGTGATGTGAGGCTGGGACCCCTGAAAAGTGAGATAAACACAACTGAGATGAATGGTCATAAGCCATACAGAGGCAGGGAGTCCAGTCCTTGGAATGAATGAATGCAGTCTCACATCCGAAGGCCATGAGAAAACAGACCTGGTCTGTCTTGTTCATTGCAGTAACCTCAGCATAAAGAACAGAGCTCAAGACAGTAAAGGCACTCAATGAATGCATGTTGAATGAATGAATGAAAGGCCAAGACAGAAGGCCAGGAGTTGAGTTGAGTGGGAACTGAGCAGTAAGGAGGAAGTTGAGGTCCAAGTGATGAGGGCAATAACTGAAAGATTTGTCCTAGATAATTTATAAGGCTACTGTCAACTCTTAGGTTCTAGAAATCCAGGCAAAAGAGAACCAGAACAGAATACTATCATCCAGAATACTGTTATCCAGTGAGGATCTTCCTTCCCAGTGCATGATCCATCTGTGCTGTCTTGAAGACCTTGAACAGTTATAGTAAGAAGTTCCATCTGGAGGGATAGTAGTTTCATGTTAACTGAGTAGAACAAGTTGAAAAGGAAAACTGGCATTCATAGTGAGTCAGCAAAACATCCTCTCTTCTCTGGATGACGCTGCAGCAGATCAGAATGATTTGGCCCTGTGAAGTCTGAAATATGTCAGCTTGCCTCAGGAGTGACAGTTGACCCTAGAAAAGCAAGTGTCTCCTTTTCTCTTATAAACATTGCATAAGGGCAAGAGTGAGGGCTTCTAATCCCTCTCATTTAATGATATATCTCACTCTTAAGAATGTATTAGTTCTATTGCCTATAATGTAGCTATATCAACTCTGCATGTTTGGAAACTTAATTTTCAGTGTTCAAAGGCCATTTCCTACCCTTCCTATGAAATGTGATTACATGTACCTGAAAGCCAAGAATTAACCTCCTCTATCTACCTCATGTGATTTCTGTTCATTCATTACTGCAATCTTTCATTCATTAAAAATTTACTAAGTACTTACTATATCCTAAGCACTTTATGATACTCCAATAGTTTGTGTTAGAGAGGCAAATGTCATAATACTGCGTAACGTGATAAATACCCAAAGTCAACACCACAGATTGGTGATGGCTCAGCCAGTGGAGGGATTGACAAAAGGCTTTGTTTGAGTTTAGTCCTGAGGGATGTGTAGGAATTGGCCAGGCTAAGAACATAGAAAAAATACTGAAGTGAAAGTAAACAATAGCAAGTGCAAAGGCCAGGGTGGTGAACATGTGTTTTATAGCAAATGCTTTTGCACGGCAAGAAAGCCAGAGCAGGTGAGATTATATAGCTGGACAGGGCACAGATACGGCAGGCCTTGTACAACTCCTTAAAGCTCCTGGAACATTATCTTGGAGGCATCATGGACCATGGCATTTTGGGGGCTTATTAGGTCTCTCTCCTATGTTTTTAATTATACCAGAGTTACCTTAACTTAAAAAATGGGGTATTATCTTCACCTGTAGCTCTATGCTCATCTATCTTCTTTTCTTAGTGCCTTCCTCAAATTTCAGAGTGCCCTTCATAGTTTTATCTTTTACTTAAATCTTCCTTAACCCATTGAATAATGCTTGTCCCACCAACCGTCCTGCCAGAACATCTCTCTCCAACTACCGTGTCCTCCCTCAAGCTCTGTGTCCAGTGGTCTTTCTTCAATCTCCAGGATCCCAGCTCTTGCCCTGTTGGTCAGCTCCCGCTGTTCCATTCCGGACACTGTACTGCCCTCAGCATTTTATAATTCATTTGGCGTCTCCCACCTTCCTCTCTGCTAGTTTTTTTCCTAGTTCCACTTCTACATCTGTGAATTATACCTGACGTTCAGCCCATAGCTCTCTGACTTTCTCTTTCTACAGAGAAATGTCATTCATTCATCCACTCACACTTCTATTGAGGGTCTAATATGTGATAGGCTATTGGTTAGGATTTCAGATGGAAAGATGCATTGGGGAGATTCCTTTCTGTGAATGTCTCTAAAATTTCTATCTCTAGTAATGGTATTTCCTGCAAATTACAGGTTTAAAACCTCTGAATCTCATGGAATAGTTTCATTTGGATAGCTCAGACACATCTCACCCAAAACCTAGCTACTTCTCAAGCTGATTTGTTTTCCTTCAGATTTCTCTACTTCAGATGGGGATACTGTCACCATCAACACTGAAAACTGCAGTGAAATCTTTGACTCTTTCCTTTCTGTTGATTTTATATCTAGCCAGTTACCAAGCTGTATTGCTTTTTCCTTCCCAGTAGTTCTTCTTTCATCCTTTGCCCCCTTGTATCTACCACTGCCATCTTTTAATCCTCCACAAGAAAATGGGTTGAGAATGTGGACGTAAAGGATCAGGTACCTGTCATGTGGCTTGAGTTGGAAATCCTAATCCATGCCCATATATGGTGGGAACAAGCCAGCTGTGGTGAGGTTACACCTCTGCACCACGTATGAGGGGCAGCTCCGTACACATTCCAAACCTCTGGAACAGTGTAACACCTTAGAGTACTTTAGCTCTGATTATCCTCTTCTCGCCTTACATTTTATTGTTCTTTCATACTATAGCTTCATCTTAACACCCTCAAATTGGCCATCATTACCTTTATTATTCTATTTTATACTGTTAATGCTTGCTTATTTTAATCTAATTTTTCATCTCCCCTCCCTCCCTTATCATTACCTACTTCAGATCATACTATCCTTCTGGATTCAGTTTCCTTCTTCTTAAAGTAAATACTGTGGTAGTTCTTTTAGCCACTACCTGTTGGATCAATCTTCATCTTAAAATATAAAATTTTAATTGGGTCTTCACCTTTAAATAATATTTTAGCTGGATACAGAATTCCAGTTTAAAAAATATTGTCTTGGATCACTTTGGAGATACTGTTCCACTATTTTCTGACACTAATGGTTCAGAAGGGTATGCCAGCCTCATTTTCTTTTTTGTTGTTGTTGTTTGTTTTTTGGTAATCTGTTTCATTTTCTGGAACTTTTTACAATTTCTTCTTAAGGTTTGTATTTGTGAAGATTCATGACTTTCATTCATTCCTGAAAATTTAGAGCAATATCTCTTTAAATATTACCCCTCACTCATTCTTTCTGAAACTCTTATTAGATGCATGTAAGACTTTTGAATTCCTTATTCCAGAAATTATTGCATTCTAAATCACTTCAACATATTTGTCTTTCAGTTCATGATTTCTCCTTTCAATTCTTTTTAATATATTGTTTGCCAACCCAACTGTTAATTTACTCCAGAATCTATATTCCCTTCTGTATCGGTCTGTTTGTGCTGCTATAAAGAAATGCCTGAGGCTGGGTAATTTATAAAGAAAAGAGGTTTATTTAGCTCACTGTTCTGCAGACTATGCAAGAAGCATGGTGCCAGCACCTGCTTCTGGAAGGGCTTTGGGGAGCTTCCAATCAAAGCAGAAGGTAAAGGAGGAGCACATGTGTCACACGGTGGGAGAAGAAGCAGAGAGAGAGAGGAGGTGGTGCCAGTCTCTTTTAAACAACCAACTCTCGCGTGAACTAATGAAGCGAGAACTCACTCATTATCGGGGGCAGGGCACCAAGCCATTCATGAAGGATCTGCCCCCATAACTCAAATACCTCGTACCAGACCTCACATTCAACACTGGGGATCAAATTTTAACATGAGATTTGAAGGGGCCAAACATCCAAACCATATCACCTTCCTTCCACATTAATAAAACTCCTAATTTTTAGTTGGGTCCATGGCTGCCCAGAATAAATATCCCTGGCTCCCTTGCAGCTACGTGTGGCCACATGACTCAGTTCTGGGCACTAGGATGCCAGTGGGAGTATCTCCAAGATACTTTTTAAAGGATAGACTCACACCTTTTTCCCCCTTTCCCTTTTTCATCCTTTTCTTCCTCTCCCTGCCTAGAATGTGTCAGGAGGGCTGGAACTGCATATTGAACCAAAAGAAGAAGTGTCACCCACTAGGAGTTGAAACAGAAAGGTAGAAGAATAATCAGTCCCAGATGCCAGTGCTGGATGGCCAAGATCTGGAATTTTAGGTGAGATGCAAAACAGATTTTATACGAGAAGCTTTTAACTTATTAATCCACTATCTCTTTTGTCTTTTATTTTTAGCCAAATGTAATCTTAACCAATGCCATTCATTGATTTTCGAATGCCAATGAATATATTTTTGATTTCTTACAGTTCTATTTGATTCTTTTTCCACAGTGTCTCTATATTTTCCTATGTTTAAAATTCTTATTTATTGTCTTTAATAATGTTAAACATACTTTTTAAAAAAGACTACTTTTTTTAAAGAGCATTTTTAGGTTCACAGCAAAATTGAGAGAAAGGCACAGAAATTTCTCATATACGCTCTGCTTCCACACATGAACAGCCTCCTCCCTTATCACTATCCCCCTCCGGAGTGGTTCGTACAATTGTTACAACTGATGAACCTACATTGACACGTCATAATCACTTAGTCTATTACTCATTTTTATAATATTTATCTGATAGTTCTATTATCTGAAATTTCTTGGTAGTCTAATTCTACTGTTTATAGTATTTATCGAATCCCCTAGAGATGAACTCATAATTCAAAATTACACTACATGCAAGAAAACAATCCACATGAGTTTATCTTCAATGAGACTTTATTTGTGGATATTCTATGGGACTTATATTGAAGACAATTCCCTCTAGATTAATTTAGGGTTTGTTTCTGCCAGATATTTCAGGTAATCTGTCATCTTCCTGGGACCAATTTTTATGTTAATTACCTAGCTTGGAGATTCTTAGATCATGTGTGTAGTATCCTTTGGAAAGAGTGGCAAACACATAAGAGACACAAGTCCATGGTTATAAACTTTTAGGGCTTATTCCCTTCCTCCTCATAAACCCAAGCTAAGGCAGACAAGCTTCTTCCCGTCTTGCGGTGCCCTTTCTCTGGTCCACCTTTTTCAGGGAGGATATCTCCTTTATCGCTCCCAACCTTGTCTCCTTCTCCTCATGACCTTAGATCCCAAACCCCTAGAAAATGACATTCTCCACTCTCAGCTGCCATAACAACTTATGGATTTTCTATTTTTATTTCGGTTTTCAATTCTCTCTTCAGTTGTGAAAACTTGAGAATTTTTCTTACTTTCTTGTAAGCTTAGAGATGCATTAAAAAGATATTTATTATATTTTATCTAACCCTTGAGATGGTTATAGTATAAATGTTCCGAAGTTTCCTAATAAGCAGCACTGCCAGAACCAGCGTTAATTCTTTGAAAGTTCTAGACTGTCTCAGCTGTGCTAAGGCAAACCAAGGGAAAGAATTTCTGCTCTTCTTAGGGGCAAGTACACCCTGGAGACGGCTGTGGCGGGGCCAGTGGCACTTGATGTGAAAGAACCTCAAAAGGAAGTCAAATCCCAGGGGCAGATTACGGATTCTCACCGCACTGCTAAGCGTGGCAGATCTCTCAGACAACTGCTAGACTCTAAGCTTCCTGAGGACAGCGGCTGTGCCCTATGCATCTTGATATTTCTCTGTCTTCTTAGCACTACGGTTTGTCTATTGAAGTTGCTCAACACAGTTGTTGATTGATTGTTGACAGTACAAACTATATAATTTAATCCTTGCTTTGTAGTTGGTACGAATCAGAAAATTACATCAAGGTGTGGTGCATTTCAGTGTAAAGTAGCACGTTAACGCTGTACTCCACCCGGTCTGAAACAGGATAAATGCCTGGGCTCATTTTTGACATTATTTCCATTCCCTGACTAGCTTATCATCCATAATAAAGTAGAAACAATTAATGTATTACTGTTTAGTTGCAAATATGTTATAAAAAACTTTTAGGGATAAATAGTTCAAAATTCACAACATCTTTAGAATTTGAAAAGGTTATTAGAGACCTCGCTGGATCACTCATTCAGTGCAAAAAAAAGTCCCTCTACAGTAAACTGGTTAGCGCTGAACACATCTAGAGATAGGATGTTAGCTCACTGCCTCACAGGATCATTGACTTCATTTTGAGAAACTTAATTTTTAAGAAAATCTTTGTATTAAGTTTTTGACGTTAAAGTACATTTGATATTAAAATACATTTTTTTCATTATACTGAATAATTATAAAATATTCAGGACACAACACATTTGTTTAGGCAGAAAAGAGATTATGATTCCCTCTATTATAGAGGAAGTGGCACTGCTCTGTTTAAACCTAGGGCGTATGAAACTCAATTGTAGAAAAATATAAATATGAATAACAAAAGATAAAACAACTCATAGTTTTATTATCCATAGATAATCATTTTTACACATCGTTGTGTATTACTCCAGATATTTTTTCATATAGACCTATATTTTCTTTTAACAGAATTATATTCAAGCTGTGAATGCTATTTGTTCATCTGGACCTTTCACCCAATAATGTATCACAGCATCTTTTTATGACAATAACCATTTATCCATAGCATATTTTATATACCTTAATGTTTTCTATTTTATGGATAGTCCACCATTTATTTAACCAGCTCCTTATTGTTGGGCATTGTCTTGCCTCCAAGTCTCTACTGTAATTAAATATGCTGTAATGCATTTATTCATTCAACAAATATTTATTAGGCATCTTAACTCTGCCAGCACTACACTAAGATTCAGAATAAGGGACAAAGTTCCTGCCCTCAATATTGATTTCTGATAGGGGAGATGGAGATTGAGGATAAACAAATAATCAGACCACAAATAAGATAACCGCAGTGATAACTGCCATGAAGAAAATAAAGCAGGGTAATGAGATAGAGAGTGGCAAGGTTGAGCCAGTAATTTAGACAGGGGGACACATTGTGTCACATAGCCATAGGCTAAACCTCAGATGTGGTGACCGTAGAAGTAGAATTGCTGCATTTTGTACTAAACTATGCTCCTTAGCTTTGCACAGTGGCAGTATCATAGCCAATGAGGTTTATCCGAGGCGCAATTATTGCTAATTGAAAACTAAGCTACGCTCCTAGGACGGTGCAGAGGACCTGCTTGTGGGTGTGCTTATCAACGCTGGTTTCCTATCTAGAAAGTTATCCCTACTCTTTGGCCCTAGCACTGCCCTCTGGGTCAATTTAGCACCATTTGCTCTCTGCCTCGTAACAACATTATCCTTCCCATGGATAGAGCTGCACACTCCACAAAGAAGTTTCACATGTTAATATATTAATCATTTTTTTTATTATAGAATTTTTCAAATACACCCAAAAAGAAAGAATGGGACAATGAACCCTCAATTGCTCAGCACTCAGATGAAAAATAAATCAACATTCCACCTATATTGTTTCAGTTACCCCCTGACCCCACTTTTTTTTTTTCCTGGACTATCTTAAAGCAAAGCCCGGATATCACATTTTTTCCCCACCCACAAATACTAGAACATGTGCCTTTGACAGATAAAGACATTTCTCTTTTTTTGCATAACCTCGATGTTGTTCTTATTCCTAACAGAACTATTAATAACAATACTTCTTTAATGTCACACAACACCTAATTCTTGCTCACATTTCCACAATTATCTCAAAAATGTGATTTTTGAGTTGGTTTGTTTGAGTTAGGATGCAAACAAAATCCACATGTCTGGTTGATGTGTTTCTCAAGTTTCTTTTCATTTGTAGTGGTCCCCCTCCTCTTTCACATCATTTACTTTGTAAAGAAGTAGGTTATTTATCATTTTTTTTTGTTTGTTTTTTTGAGACAGAGTCTCACTCTGTTGCTCTGAGCAGAGTGCCGTGGCATCAGCCTAGCTCACAGCAACCTCAAACTCCTGGGCTCAAGTGATCCTTCTGCCTCAGCCTCTGCCCAGGGTAGCTGGGACTACAGGCATATGCCACCATGCCCTGCTAATTTTTTGTATATATTTTTAGTTGCCCAGCTAATTTCTTTCTATTTTTAGTAGAGACGGGGTCTCGCTCTTGCTCAGGCTGGTCTTGAACTCCTGACCTCAAGCAATCCACTGGCCTCGGCCTCCTGAAGTGCTAGAATTACAGGCCTGAGCTTTCCCACCTGGCCGAAATAGGTTATTTATCTTGAAGAATTTCTCACATTTTGAATTTGGCTGATTGCTTCTTTCTGGTGTCACTTAACTTTTCTTGTGATGCTCTTATACTTCCCAGAGTTTTTTTGTAAACTGGTATTTAGAAGCTAGAAGTAACTAGAAGCTTAAAGTAAATTCAAGTTCAATTTTTTTTTTTTTTTTGTGGCAAACATAGATCAGAGGAGATATTGTGCACTTCTTATTACACCATAATGGAGGCACATGCTGTCTGGATGTTCTACTTTTAAAGATGTTAAGATTGATCTGCAGGTTTGGGTGCACTATCCATCTACCCATTTTATTTTTAAAATTTATTTATTTATTATTTTAGCCACAGGGTCTTCCTCTGTTGCCCAGGCTGGAGTGCAGGTGGTGTGATCATAGCTCACTGCAGCTTCAAACTCCTGGGCTCAAGAGATCCTCCCGCCTCAGCTTCCGAAGCAGTGGGACTATAAGCACGGGCAACTGTGCCTGGCTCATTTTTTTTATCTTTTTAGAGATGAGGTCTCACTTTTTTGCCCAGGCTGGTCTCGAACTCCTTGCCTCAAGCTATCCTCCCACCTCAGCCTCCTGAGTAGCTGGGATCATCGAGCCATATAAAAGTTCTCCATAAACGTTTCACTCAATGCTATAAGCACATCGTGATGATCGTTGCTAGAACCATCTTTTCATTAGGGGTTAATAAGTGGTAGTTTTCTAATGCTATCACTCATTCTTATTCTTTATTTATTAACTGTAATTCTTTTTATCAAAAAGAACTTTCCTCATCAACTATTTAGTAATTTGAAATACAATTTATATAGGAAATAAATAATAAATGCTGAATTCTTTCTTTTTTTTTTTTTTTGAGACACAGTTTCACTTCGTTGCCCGGGCTAGAGTGCCGTGGCATCAGCCTAGCTCACAGCAACCTCAAACTCCTGGACTCAAGCAATCCTCCTGCCTCAACCTCCCGAGTAGCTGGGACTACAGGCATGCGCCACCATGCCCGGCTAAGTTTTTCTATATATATATTTTTAGTTGGCCAATTAATTTCTTTCTATTTTTATAGTAGAGACGGGGTCTTGCTCTTGCTCAGACTGCTTTCAAACTCCTGAACTTGAGCGATCCGTCCGCCTCGGCCTCCCAAAGTGCTAGGATTACAGGCGTGAGCCACCGCGCCCGGCCATTGAATTCTTTCTTTTACCAGTTTTCAGAATGAGTTCTAGCAATTTCCAAAGATAACATTTTTTTTTTAAAAGTATCATCATGTACTCATGGATTTCTCTTTTTCTGTAATGTGTTTTGACCAATTGCAGTGATTATTTGTCTCATTTTTTAGCCAGTGGGAGTCCTTTAAAATTGTCCCCTGTGTCTTTTTGACACAACCCCCATCCTCTACCATAGCTTCCTTGCTTTCTGGTACAATTAGATATCCCAGGATCAGTTTGTACATTATCTAAGATCCACACTCAGGTATTTCTCCAAAGATCCATGCATTTTTTTTTTTTTTTTTTAGTGGTAAATGGTATTTAGAGACCTTATTATAGGCACTACGTGTGCTGCTAGATCTTTTCTGTAGGCAGACAGAAAATACATTTTTTTAAAAATTTATAAATTAATGACAATATTTCCAATTCAAATTTAACATTTTGGAATGTGCACCTAACTTCTTTGGTTCAGTACTTGTACTTTTTTTCCTCTTATGCTAAAATTTTGGTCTTTTTTGTTTTATCCAACAATATAGCTTATCTTATTTTTCAATTGATAATTCCAACATTGTTATTATCAATAAGATTATTCAATGCTATGTCAGTTTTGAGACTTATATTGTCCTTGGAATAGAGATGTAGAGTTAAAAATGTGTTTTAAAGTTTCTTGAAGTAATTTTTTTCTTGGTATAGTTATGCCATCAACCTGATACACAGTTAGACACATTTGCTTTATTTATATTTAATAATAATTTTATCTTAATCCTGTATGTAACATTCACATTAGCCTAAAGTCAAAACTATCAAACAAGGTACCTTGAACAAAGTCTAGCTTCCATCCTTGTATCCTTCTTCCTCCTTTCTGTTCCATAAGTAATCATTTTTATTAGTTTCTACGTCTAAGCCCACATTTTCTTTAAGGCGTTACCTCTTAATCTTGTTTTTAACACTTTAATGTAGGCGAGACAGAGATTCTGAATACCTCCATCATAGAGGAAGGAGCCCCGCCCTGCGAAAACCCAGGCCGTGGAATCCAAACCCTGTGCTCCTTCCCCTGCCCCATACTGCCCTCTACAGGCGCCTCGGGGAACTTCGAGGAGAGGCAGCCATCAACTCTCCCTTAGGATAGATGTCCAAATTAAACAGACTTTTTGCTTCAGTGATTATTCCTTCTACTCTACAAGTATGTTAAAAAAAAAAAAAAGTATACGAGCTAATTTTGGACACCAGGTATTGTTTGGTGTCTAGGCAAAAATGTGTGAATAAGCAAGCGTTCGTGTGTGCTGGGAAAACAAATTATCCCCAGACGCTGCCATTTCCTGCTGACACCTGCTACGATGATGTAGAATTGAGGTGCGCAGTGGTATTATTCCTGGAATCACCCTGGAGGCAAATGTGGGGAAAATTTACAAGAGGAAAGTAGAGAAATTAATAAGGATGACAGTTCTGGAAGCGATTGTGGTTTCCTGAGGCCTCAATTGTAGTTTGGGTCCATTTAACAATAGAAACCCGTGAAATGATCTACGTGTTTAAAATGACCATAAGTTTAAATGCTTTTCTTTCTAAGTCAATATGGTTTTAAATTTTATTGACAACAGGGCAGAAAATAGGAACTACAACTTCCCTAAATAAAACTCCTAACTGGGCAAGTACGCAAGTTTAGACTGAGTTAAAATCCTACGGTATTGGGTATTGTTTGCCACCAAAGGGTTTCTTCCAAGTCCCCTCCGCTCCCCCTAGGCTTCCCGGTTGGGGACCCTGAGAGAGGCTGCAGGAGCAAAGGCGACACACCCACGAGATAACCTCAACTTTCGCTGAGACACCTAGAAACAATAGGAAGTTTTTTTGTTTTTTGGTGCCATGGAGTCAGTCAGCCTAGCCCATAGCAACCTCAAACTCCTGGGCTCCTCCTCTTGCCTCCGGTGTAGCTGGGACTAATAGGTGCTAATTACCACACCGCCTGACTTTTTCTAGTTTTAATAGAGATGGGTGGGGGGGGGGGTCTTATGCTTTCTCAGGCTGGTCTTGAACTCCGCTTTCTCAGGCTGGTCTTGAACTCCTGACCTCAAAAGATACTCCGGCCTCGGCCTCCCAGAGTGCTAGGATTACAGGCATGAGCCACCACACCTGGCCAAGGTATTTTTGTAGAAAGGGGCCTGAAGCAAACTCAGAATAGAGCCAGAAACTGAGGTGGGTGGTGGCTGTTCCAGCATCCCTTTTCTGCTTAGCAAAGATCCAAGAAAGCTTCCCCTTAATGTTTGGGTTTTTGTTTGAGATTAGGATTCGAAAGCAGAGCATTTCAATGTCATGTATACAATAGAATTATGGTTTTGTTTTGTTTTTTAACAACAGAAGTGGTAAAATGTCAGTAGGCGGTGAAAGCGGCACTCCAAGTGGGAGGGGAAAAGTCAATTTAGAGATTAGGGTGGGGGGGAGGCAGCCTTGATTTGTTCCCAGCGGAGTAGGCCGCTGCGGGCCTCGGGTGTGGGGCGCCAGCCCCTGCTCCTCCCTGGGCGGGGCCACCTAGGGAGGCTGTGCGCCTGCGCCTGAGCCATGGTCCGCGTCCTCTTTTCTTCTGGTTAAAGGGTTGTCCTTTCCCAGACAGAGCTGGCCCGAAGAGGCAGTCACTGACTTGGGATGACCAGGAAAGTGCAGGGATGCCTGTTTCTTCCACAATAAAACCAGAGGGTTTTAAGAGCTGAGACTTGTCCAGCTCCAGCGCCAAAGCCTTATTCCCTTTCTTCTGTGCGGGGCAGCGCCAGGACACCCTAATTCTTAGGAATCTCACCCTGCTTAATTATTTTCTTTTAAACATAAAGTTATTTTCTGATAATTAAAATAATAACCATTCTCTTTTTTTGGGAGGGGGGGGGAGACAGATCCTCACTCCGTTGCCCTGAGTAGAGTGCCATGGCGTCAGCCTAGCTCACAGCAACCTCAAACTCCTGGGCTCAAGCGATCCTCCTGCCTCAGCCTCCCTCAGCCTCCCGAGTAGCTGGGACTACAGGCCTGAGCCACCACACTCAGCTAATTTTTTTTCTATTTTCAGTAGAGATGGTGTCTCACTCTTGCTCAGGCTGGTCTCGAACTCCTGAACTCAAGGAATCCTCTGGCCTTGGGCTCCCAGAGTGCTAGGACTACAGGCGTGAGCCACCGCGCCTGGCCCCATTCTCTTAATTTTTGAAAACAGTGGAAACATGAAAAAAAGGTGTGTGTGTGTGTGTACAAAATCGAGACACACTTTACATTCTGTATAGCTGCTTTTTCACATCACATCATGGAAATCTGTCCATCTTTAAAAGTGATTAATAATGACTGAGCAATATTTCACCCATTTGATGGATGCACAATATTTTGGTTAACTACTGTTGGACAATGAGGCAGGTTCTACTTCATTGCTCCTCTAAAGAAAGGCACACATTTTTAAAGAAACAAAACAAAACAAAACAGGGAAACTGTATCTCTTTCACTGGGATCATTTTCCTAGAGATAGTTATTAATAGTATTCCATCAAATCGAATGACTTTTTAAGGTTTTTGAACACAGCGTTGTATTTGTCACTATGGACTGCCTTGTTTATGTCCACTTCCTCACACCCCAAGAACCCAGAAAAATGGTAATTACAAAAAGAGCTAATTCAATAAGCGGGACATCTTTATTAAAGAAGTTGAACCTATTTTCACGATTATTGGTCATTTGCACTTCTTTTGTGAATTGCCATTGTCCTTTATCGATTTTCAAAATTTAGGAAATAACTTTTTATTCCTTAATGTGTTAGGATTTCTTGCCTTTGCATTATATGGGAATAATGTACTAACAATGTGTATTAATAATAATATTAATATTTTTGAATATATAATCACGTTTATCTTGTTTTCCGTTTCCTTTTAAAACTTTGTTAGAATAATTTTTGCCCCCTGCTGTTGCAAATTCCACGGTCAGCTGGGGGCCGCTCCCAGCCATCTGGAACCGGCCTCAGGGGAGGCGCTGAGGAGCACCGGCGGCAGATGGCCGCTAGGTGGCCGTGGGCCACTTTCGCCCCAGCTCATGTGGTTGGAGCTGCAGTTGCGGCGATGCCCTTTCCCTATTCTCCTCTGCGCTCCTGATTACTATTTTTGACCCAACACTGCCTTTCTTTCCCTGGCGCTCTGCGCCACTCTGTGATGTGGGTCCGATTGGGTGGCTTGCGGCATATCCCGCGCAATGGTGTCTGCGGCTCAAGCACAGGTACCTAGCGATTACCCACAGGGCTCCAGCCAGCCTGCTGTGGTCACCAAGCCCGCAACGCCGCGCTGGCCCTGTGCGAGCCAGCAGCGCTGTGTCCTGAGTGCGAGTTGGTACAGGGTGGGCGGGGCGGGGCGGGGCCCACAGTACAGAAATATGAGCGGGGGAGGGGGCTCGCTTTCTAGTGGAGCGGACAGGTACTAAAAGATGAACATTACAGGTGCTGTAGTGGGATGCTGATTCTGACTTGGGCGATGGGGATGGGGGAAGAAGGTGTGGGGCGCCAGGGAGGAAGAGAATTCATTCTACCCAGCAGGATGGGTAGAAATTCCTCAAGCCAAAGGATTCATTTCAGACTAAGCACAGGTAGCATAAGCCAGGCACAGAGAATGGAATGGATTCCAAGAACTACAGATAATCCACCTACCTGGATGGAGCACAGGCAAGTAAGGGAGGGGCTGGAAAGGGGGTTAGAGAGGTAGGTAAGGCCAGATGTGCTGGTCTTGGAGGGAGCGCTAAGGGACATGGGCGTTATTGTGTATGAGGCAAGCATCCTTTGGAGCGTTTAGCAGGTTTCTTCCCTAGGACTGACTCAGGCTGCTCTTACTTAGGCAGAGGGACTCTTACCCTCTTACCCCAGGTCCAAGTTGCACCCAGGACAGAACGTGGCTCTGTAGTCACAATCCAGGTGGCTGCTGCAAAAGGGAAAACCTTCAAGCAGGGAGACCTTTTCTCTTCCCTTATCCCTTCAAATGAAATCCAAATAACATTCTTCAAGGACTGTCCAGTTCATTTCCTAAATATTTCCTGAATTTGCTTGTGTCTTTCCACCTTCTCTTTCCACTGCCTAGTTTGGGTCACGATGATGTCCTTTAAGCAGTACTTCAGTAGCCTTCTAATTGCCCTCCTGCTTCCATTCTTGTCCCCCTTTCCCCTCACTTCATTCTGCTCATGGAGACAATTATTTTAAAAATGCCAAAAGGCATAGATCAGATTAGACTGTCCCTTAGCTTTAAAATGCCACATGGCCTTTGTAATAAAATCCAAGCTCCTGACCTTGGCCTCAAGGTCCTCCATGACTGGTTCCTTGCCACCTCCCTTTCCTACCTCACTCTCTGTTCACCACATTCTCTACACTGGCTTCCTTGCTGTGTCTGGAACATGCTGAGTCTGTTCCCATTTTATGGAGTTTCATTGCATTGGTGGTTTTTGGTGGGTGATTTGCCTTGAACTACTGGAAGTGTTATCTGCTAGTAGGACCCACAGGAAAGAGCAGAGAGGAGGGAGAGAGGCAGACTCTGGGCGTTGTCTGGAAAGGAGATGAAGAGGAGGGAGCAGATGTGTGAGTTCTCCTGGGGACTGACTCACTGACTCCTTAGGGTTTGGGGTTGGCTGGATGTGAGGGATGGGGAACCCTAAAAACAAGCAGAATGAGCTCTCTTGGGGCCATTTAGACCCCTTCGCAGAGCACCATGGGGCTTCAACAGTAGAGGAGAGGAGGTTTGGGGGACATCAGACTGGAGCAGGTCATCACCCTTTGTTTCTTCCAGTGTTGCTCCTCCACAGGCCTCAGGGCCACTATCAGCAGCAGCCCCTGTACCCATACTGGGGGACAGGATGGGCACTGTACAAGGACATCTGGCCTATGGAGAAATTGGGGGCTGAAATCCAGCTTGTTGCTGGCCCAGGTATATGTAAGCACCATTCTAATTCACTCAAGGGTACTTTGTGAATTGATGAGTGAGTGGTCCTGGTGGCAGCTGGAACCCGACAGCCACTGCCACAACTTTAGATGGTTTGATATTGGCTTTTGTTGGATTTCAAGGGCCTGTGCTGGTTCAGGCAGAAGCTGTCCCCAAGCTGGAACCACACAGGGAGAGACAGTGGAAGGGCACAGAAGTGAGCCCTGGGTGGGCATGTTAGGGGCACACCAGAGGGGGTTGGCATTGCACCTGCTGATTTTGCTGACAGGACATAAAGGTGGCAGCTCACTGAAAAGCAAATTATCGCAAAACCTGGGGGAATTGCCTCTTCATACGTACATCCAGAGCTGTGGCTACAGCTGGGGGATAATTCCCGACCCATGATGCCCTGGGCTGAGGGGTCTGACCAGCACATGCTTCTCTGGCCCCCCAAATGTATATGTATTTTGGTTTACTGGCAGGAGATGGGTGGTGGGATTGGCAGGGTGCAGACAGAGAGTCTTGGTGAAGGGGAATCTCCTGTGTTCCTACCCTCCAGCTCCAAGTTCCTGCTTCTCCCTAGACAGATGCCAAGAGTTTTTCTGGTAGAAAAGTTTCAGAAAGCTCCCACATGGTCCAACTACTACCTGTCCTTCAGAACTGCTGTGTGCTTGAAGTACTTATTTTTCATTCATTCACTCATGCACTCATTCAATGTGTACTGGTCCCCCTTCTGTTGCACATACTGTTCTGAGCAAAGAGGAAATGAATAAAATATAATTTCTGTTCTAACTGAAAGCGTAAATGGAATAGACAGATAATCACACAAAGAGCTAGGATCCAATGTGATAAACTGTGTAACACACATGTGTGGGAAGTCCTCATGCCTTAGGCTGACCCTGGCTGACAGGTGAAATGGACTCCCTGTGGCTAAGATGAAACACACCAGGAGTGAAATTAAGCAGCCATCACAGGGAGAGGGGTTGGTCCTGTATCTCTGTATTACTAACTACCATAAATTTTTTTTCCTGTAATTGAGCAGAAATTAGCCCCTGAAAAACATTGTCAAAACAGCTGCAACTAGGAGTTTCCCAACTGAGCCTGGTGGTCTGCCTGATGCCAGACAGTCGTACTTCCTGCACCTCTCCTGTGGTCCTGCCAGCAACTCTGATTGGACAGGAGACAGTCTTAAAACATTCTTTCCTAATAAACAACCACAGACCTCCAGCCAGTTTCAGACGGCTTACAGGGCTTACAGAGACTGAACACAAAATGTCTCTATGCCTCCGTTATGCTCTATAGTTCACCTTTTGACAAAAAGAGCCAAATTCCACCTCAATTTAATGTTAAAACTCCACCCTAAAGTAAACATAGAATGTATATTACATTATGTTTGCCCACTGTGCATGCTCTTGACTTCCCTCATAAATATTCATAAATTCTCCCAAACCTGCTAAATATGTATGTAAGACAGACCCTGAAAGACATAAATGCCAACTTCCCCCGTCTCCTACTCAAGGAGTGTGCTTTCAGTTTCCTTGGAGGCTACGTTCCCTGATCTACAGATTGTCCCTCTGAAAATAGAGTTTTCTCCTTTTCCTTCCTCCATAGATCTCCTGGACATTTTTAACACAGCCTTTGGGTGACAGTGACCCCGAGGGATGATGGGTCCCAATCTTGTTACCTGCCCTCACCTGGGGTGGTGGATGAGATGAGGTCATTGGCCTGGACAACAGGACCTGGACATGTGGCAGGAATAGAGATGTGGAACCTATCTCTGCACAGGAGCAGCTGGCCCATGTGGGACCTCCAGGAGCAACTCACTGGACCCAAGAGGCAGCAGCAGGGCCATGAGGAATAAGAGGCAACACTGCCATATAAGGGGATGACAGGGCCAAGTGGGAAGTCAGAGAAAGCAAAGAACCAGAGAAAGAAGAGTAATTTAATCAAGAGCATAGATTTGGGGGTTAGACATTCCCAGTTTGGATTTAATGCATTTTTTTTGATTCTTATAATAATATCTATGAATTACTGAGTACAACTCAAGTATGCCCCATATATATATATATGCATGTATGTGTATATATAGGCACAAACACACACACACACCCCTCAACTCTGCCCCTTGCCAGCCAGTGTGATTTTGGATGTGCAACTGCTTGTCCATTTAATGGCTGTGTAAAGTCAGGGGGATCTGGGAGAGGGAGACAACCGTGAAGTGATTGTGATGCAATGAAGTAGAGATGTTTAAGGTAAAGCCAATAATAGATATTAAGAATCTGTAAGTGTTGGGTGATAAAACTGAAAAATTAAGACAAAGAAGGAACACTGTGTGAATATCTAGCTGGCTGTGGAACTGATTCTAAGAGACAGTACAGAGACAGGAGAGATTCATATGGACGGAACAGCTATCCTCAGTTCCTATAATGGTTCCCAGGACACAGAATAGCTCAATAAATATTTATGGCATAGGAGAATTGTTGAATAAATACGTCCTGAGCTGGATCTGATGACAGTTGGGGGACCTATTTCTCTCTACCCCTAGGACTTCCCACTTAGGGAGGTGGATCATACATGCATTACTTCATGTTTCCTGAGATCTTTCTGATGTTTCAGGGATGAAATTTGTCGATTGATCCTGCTCCCTTTTCTCTTAACCCAGATTGGATTCACCAACATCTAGAATTCTGGTGGTTTTCCTGAGTGATGATCTTGAGGAGATTTGGTACTTCCAAATCTCCAACACTCATTCCATATCTCCTGGCAGGCTGCATGTTCTAATTCTTCCACCTGGAACCTGAAGGCTGAACATCATTCTTCTGGTTGCTCATGTGCAATCATAAATTTGGTTTATAAATTCCAGTTAATGTTCTGGTGAGGTGGTCCCATACAAATCAGTCATTTCTATGGTATGAGTCCACAAATATCTAGAAAACTCTCAAATAAATGGAAACAAATCTTACTCTGAGGCCAAGTTTTTCCATCCTGGAACATCAGTTTGTCTGTGTGTGTGTGTGTGTGTGTGTGTGTGTGTGTGTGTTTTATTTAAATTATGAGTCAACACCCTTCATGTTTCCTGGATGAGTACTACCCAAGCATTTATCACACTTCAGGGTAGCAAATAGCGTGTCTGTAGCTGCGAACTCAAAGCCTGCTATAATGTGATTCCAGTGGCTGTATTTACATCTTCAAGAAATCCTAAGTCAGTTGACCTGGGCTGTATATATCAGAGCATATCTGACATTAACCCTGTTTTATGGAGTGTTTTTGGTAACTTTTTGTTCCTAAAGTCAAAGGAACTGGGTGTCCATAAATGTTGGAGGGGAGATGAATTTCCAGTTTGCCACTTCCCAAGGGCTTTGGAAAACTTAATTTTTATGATACTGCAGTGGTTTGACTTTAGGTCAGCCTCTGTTATGTGTCTTTTCAAAAAATATTTTTAAAAATTGTGGTAAAATATATTTTACATAAAATTTATCATTTTAACCATTTTTGGTGTATAATTTAGTGGCATTACATACATTCACAGTGTTGTACAATCATTGCCATTGTCCATTTCTAGAACATTTTTTATCATCTCAAACAGAAATTCTGTATCTAACAAATAATAAATCACAATTCCCCTTTTCCCCAAGCCCCTGATAACTTCTCTTGTACTTTTTGTCTCTCTGAATTTGACTGTGCTAGGTACCTCATATAAATGAAATCATACAATATTTGTCCTCTGGTGTTTGGCTCATTTCATTTAACATAACGTTTTTAAGGTTCATCCATGTTGTAGCATGTACCAAAATTTCATTTTTTAAAAAAAGCTGAATGACATTCTATTGTTATGTTAATCATATGCCACATTTTGCTTATCCATTCATCTGTTGATGGATGTTTGGGGTTGCTGCCACCTTTTGGCAACGGTGAATAATGCTGCTATGAACACTGGTGCACAAATATCTATCTGAGTCCCAGTTTTCAATTCTTTGGGGTACATACCTAGAAGTGGAATTCTAAGATATCTCTTTGATTTTTTAGTTTTATTTAAAGGAATACACTGGCTTAGGTTTGTCTTATCATTTCTGCTTTACCATCATCTCAACAATTTTCAGTCAGTAGGAAATGTCACTGTTGGTTCACATGCAAAGTAATGATTTCAACACAGGGTGAAGAATTGTGGTCAGGTGACCACTGCACTTTCATCTAAAATCTGGGACAGCACTTTTCTCTCCCAAATAGGGTTTTACCGAAGCTATGACTTACATGGTTTAGAATCTTAGTGGCGTAGAGTTCGAAAAGCAATGTTAAATACATTGAGCTAGGCTGAAAAAAGCAATTTAGAAAGAACTCTATATCTGGCTTTGAAGCAAATCAGGATGGCATGGCGGTGGTGTTGACAGTCTTTGCAACCAGACTTCCATATGACCTTGGCAAGTTAAGACAACATGCGGCAATTATGTTTTTGTTACCTGTAACGTGAGATAAGAGTACCTACCACAAAGTCTTGTTAGGAGGATTAACTGAGGAAGTATATGTCAGATACTTAGGACAAAGTCTGGCTCATCATAAACACTAAGCAAATATTTGATCTTACAATTATATCCATTTATAAAACCAGTACCATGTCTTACTTCCACTTTTTTCTTCTTTCCAATCTTCTGGCATGAGACACTTATTTACAGAACCCCAGCCCCATTTTTTCTCTGCATCCACAATCTCTTTGGTTTTAACTCTCACCATTGCACCCTCAGGCCTTCCTTTCCTCCCCTGGTCTCTCAGCAACTTTTCTGCTAGTTTCTGGATTCTTTGTCTTCCAATTCCCTGTCTCCTAGTTGGGGATCCTGGAATACCTTTTCATACCCCGATGGTAGTCGTCACCTTCCAACAGAATCTGGGCACCAGTTAGAGCGTGTCCCATACCACATCGCAGGGGAAAATCTGGCCTTCCATTGGTACGGGCTCTGAACAAACCCCCTAAGATACAACCTTCCTGCAGGCCCCTTCTGAGGCATTAGAACTGCTGCTCTTCTGGTCTGGAGTCAGGATCTGTTCCCTCTGCCAGGCGGTGCTGGCTGGACGAGCAGAGGGGAGGAGAGGCCCACAGAGCGGCCTGGGTGGAAGCAAAGTCAGAGAGTGCCCAGTGGTGCTGAGAGAACAAAAGCTTTATTTTTTCGTAGGATCCGACACAGGTGATGACAATTGGCTAGGAAGATATTGCACGCCCTGGCAGATGCCAGGGTGGACATTTTATGGGTCCCTGGAGAATGGACAGGAAGAGCCACTGGGGGGAGATCAGAGCACTCCTCAGGAGTGGCCAAAGGGAAAGAGATTCAAGTATGAGGAGGGAGCAAGGTGGGCTGGGGATGGTCTTGTCTCAGCTTGTCGCTTGTCTCAGCATCAGGATGCAGGTCAGCAGCTGCCCCCACCCTGCTGACCACTGCCCCCGTCACAGGAGTCGGAGCTCTGGTGCCGGCATCGGTGGGACCTGCGACGTCTGTGGTGGCTCAGGCAGCAGCCGCTCTCGGAGCTGAGGCCAGAGCAGCCCCCGGAGCTTGGCACGCAGCCAGAGGCTGGGGGCAGACACTGTGCCGGGCTCTTTGGGGGACACTTGGGTGAGGGGCACTTGGGTGGGGGCTGGCACTGCTGCTGGTTCTGCTGGCAGGACATGTCGGCAGGAGGTCAGTGAGTCTGGATAGATCAAAGAAAAAGGTCAGTGCAAAAGCTTCAGGCTGGTGTCTCCTCTGTGAACGGTTTATAAAGCCCTTGCTTTTAAGACTGCTGCTTCCTGAGCTATGATCTTCAGGAAAGACAATGGAAATTGATCTCAAGTTAAATGGTCCTGGCAGGATATTGCTTTCCACTTCGTCCCTCTTCCAGAAAAGAGTGCTGATATCTTCTACCTGGCCCCCCCCCAACCAAGTCCTTCTGTCTTCATAGCAACATTGAAGCAGATACACCCAATCGAATAATGACGCCCAGAGATTGTCTCTTGACATGTGCACATCTCTCAGGAAAAGAGTGGAGGGACTGCGGAGAACCAGGACTCTGATGCATCCCACAGAGGTTACTGGCTCGTTGTCCCCTCCACTGCCCCCAGCTGCCCTCCAAAGTCCCCTTCCTGCTACCTCCACATCAGACACCTCTGCTTCCCTCTTCCCTACTAAAATCTGTGCTTGTCTTCCCAAGATGCTCCCAGCTGAACATCTGTCCCTGCTGGACACTCACCAGATGCAGAGAGGCAGGAGAAGAGGAGGAGGCTGTTCCTGAGGAGGCTGTGGATGAGGAGCCCAGGGAAGGAGCCCTTTTATCCCGAGCAGGGTTCGTGATGCACAGCCCAAGCATGCTGTTGCTTTACCAACCAGGGAGGGGACAGTGCCAGACACTCCCATCCCTGGTCTCCAGCATCTTCCTGCATCCTTGCCAAGATCCCTGACAAAAGGGAACCAGGAAATCTTGATGACTGCTCTCCAAGTGTGCCATTTCTTCTTCTTTTACTCACTGGGCTCAGATGCTTTAACATGGGCTCTGCCCCTTGCATTTTGCAGTGAGAATGTAGAGATGTATATGACACATTTCCTGACATTGAGCATTTCAAGTTTAACTGGACTGACATCTGAGAAATAAACATATATGTCTGATACCATGTGATTTGTCCTGTGACACAAATGTCTGCAAATGCCTCTGTCTTTTGGACATTGATTTCCTATTGCTCTGCACATTCTGAAGGGGAATGATTTGTTCCGATGTAATTGGCTTTTGACTCTTGGGAATGTTGGGTGATCTGAGACCACTGGACTCTGGGAAGGAGATGTGTTAGGTGATGGTTGGAGGATGGGACCCAGGCCCAGTCTGGGGCAGGTAGGGCCTTTAAAAGAACTAGAGCCAACATAGGATTATATGGATGAGCAGACAAAATAGTGAAAGAACCTACAACAATTGAGATAACAAGATTCATACTTAATATGAAAAAAGCCAGGTCGTTCATATTTAGCTTCCTGTGGGATGTATGATATTGATTATAAGAAAGTAAAATAATCCATGAGCATAAAAAATGAACATTTATTTCTCCATATCTCATGCCATCAGCAGCAAGTGTGTTGTAACCCTGAGTTGTTGGCAGTGGAGGAGGCAGGACGAGGGAGAAATAATTGAAAAGGGAACATAAATCACACATTTTGGGCAAGTTTCAAAGGATCAAAGTATTCTTTTTGATGACTTTCAATGAATAGTTTTACCTCTCTTTTACAAAACTCAGTGGACATCTGCCAGGCTTTCTTCCACCCTCATTCCCGACAGCCCCCAGCTGCCCTCCGAAGTCCCCTTCCTGCTACCTCCACATCGGACACCTCTGTTTCCCTCGGCCCTACTAAAATCTGTGCTTGTCTTCCCCAGATGCTCCCAGTCTTCCCCAGATCTCCCCACAAAACCTGGAGATGGCACTCATTAATCTCACATGACACCTTGAGGAGTTGCTCCTGTCTCTTACCCCTCCTTTTCCTCATGAGATCAGGTGCTCCACAGTCCTCATATGAAGAGCATTTACCCTGCGATGACAGACAATAGCTGTAAGATCATGGACTGGTCACTTCCCCCATAGCACAAGGATAACTCCCTGAGAATCACCAGTCCTAGGAGTCCCATCCTGTGGCAGTCAGCTTTCTGTGATCCCGAGACATCAAGGAAATACAGAGACTGGTCTGGCTGGATAAACCTTTGGAGAATTTCATGACATAGTCATTCCAATTGGTACCCTGAGAACAGGCAGTGCAGGATCTCAGGTTTAGCTCCTTGGAGTGCACTTTGGACATTCTATATTAGCAATAAGGATGAATTGACAAACACAAAATTCTTCCCCCTTTGCTTACAACTCATGGCTCTTTCGCAGTTCTGTCCCTCCTGTGTCACAACAATCAAATTTCATGGCAAGCAGTTGAGTCATTTTTAAGGAAAATGGAAAGAGGTAGCCAGAAAGTGCCATATACCTTCAATGCCAATTGCAAGATATGTATGTCAAAGTTTCTAATATAAATTCTAGTTTCCTCCTCAGATTAAGTTGTAGTATTTTGAGGTATACACACCTTCCTAATACCACAAGAAAGCTCTGGTTGGATCCAGTGTGTAAGAGAATGTTGAGTTAGAAGTTTCTTCTTACATTGAAATGTTGACTGAAGTCCAAAAGCTGAAAATAATAGATGCCGCTTATCTTCATATATTAAAGTATGCCTAGAAGAGACTGCTGAAAATCTCTTCAGTACTGGCTAAGAAAAAATATAACTCTATTCTTCTGTTCCAGCTATATATTTAGAAGGCTGAACTTTGATGATAATTTTTTAGATAAGGAAGTTATTGTCCTAGAAGATAATGCAATGGTTTTCCCCTTATCTTGTACAGGGGAGGGGAACTGCTTGCTCTCCTACAAAAGAGGTCAACTGAAGGGGGAGGATTCATGACAACCTGTAGATGTTAAAGGTCCCTGCAAGAAAGGAAGACCAAGACTGCTATATTAGTTGACTGCTGATTTTCCCTCCGAACCTATTGTTGAATGAAGAAAAGGAATTGAAGAGGTAGAACAGGGTGTTAGGACAGGGCAACAGAGGACATCTGGGAGGGAAGACCAGTTTGCACAGTCTTGCTGGTGTTGTGCTTAGGATGGTTGTCAGTTGGGCAGAGAGATTTAAGCATCAAGAGGCTGTGGCTTGTGCCAGTGAAGGTGGGAGCTTAGGGAATACCTGACTCAAATCCGAATGCACATCCCATATCCGGGAACTGTGCTGGGGGGAGATCCCTGTAGAGGCCCCAGAAGAACCCACATAAGCATCCTATAAGACAGCCGTCATGTAGAGCATGCCACACAGAGGGAGCAAGTCGCCAAGAGAGCAGGCTGATGGTAGAGTCAAATATGAAATAATCTTTCTTCCCTTTCCCATCTCCCAGCACAATGGAAAAGGAAGGAGTCCTCAAGGGAAGGCAGGGGAGGTGACTGAGTGAAAGAGCCGGCCACGTCCTCGTCCAGCTACAATTTCTTGGGAGAGTCCTGGGCAGTGCTCGTGGGGAAGGGAAGACTTGAGTTTGAAGTTTTGCACAGAATTATATTTGGTTTGTCTGGACTTTATTCCTCATAAAAGTGACTGAAGAAATGTGGCATTTCCCTGAGATATTTTCAAGGGAGGCTCAACACAGCATAGGAGAAGGCAGTGACTGAATTAGACAAATGATTTTTATCATACTGAGTTTAGACTATTTAATATACTAGTTAGAAGGCTCTAAGAAGGGATAACAAGGAGGCATCTTTTGGATTCTCTACTTTGTCTAGTATCAAGCAAATCAATAAATGCCATGATTCTAGGTCACAAAGGACAAACAAGAAACAGGTTCAAGGAAGCTGAGTGGAAGCTTCATAATGATCACAGTATGGTAGTTGGGACAATACCTGGGGATTCTGCTCAGTGAGGGTAATTCTGGAAATTAGACCCAACATGAGGCTAATAAAAGACCAGGATACACTAAGAGCTGGAAACCAGTTATTTATGGACGCATATGGTTTAAAAACAAAAAATATTAAGATTAATGGTGCATACCTGATTTCCAGCTTAAACAGCAAATTCTATGATGAAATCTCCCATTCCTACCATCATCATCAATGTTCCATAGGAATTCTCAACCCTGAAAGTGGAATGACAATGGAGGAGGCAAAACATTACACTGGAAAGAGGCTTATCTCTGTGGCTCACTGGATCATCCAACGCTGCTCCTTTGTGGTTTCAGGGCTCTGGCCTTTGCAGAGTGACGGCAACTGGAGCTCTGATACTGCACTCTGTGTGTATGTAAAGCCTGGGATGGCTGGGGCAGATGCATTCTCCAGAGCTGGAGTAATGGCAGCCCCAAGAGCTAAGGCTCATCAGGAAGAGACTGCAGGTAGGCACTGAGCAGGATCTCTGAGTAGGACTTGGGGGACACCTGGGAGAGACTCAATGCAACTTCTAGTTATTTTTTTCTTCAGCATATTACAGGGGTACAAATGTTTAGGTTACATATATTGCCTTTGCCCCACCCAAGTCAGAATTTTAAGCATGTCCATCCCCCAGACAGTGTGCACTGCACCCATTAGGTGTGAATATACCCATCCTCTCCTCCCCTCTCCCTCCTAGTTTTGCTTCTAGGACATCTTGGGGAAAGTTTAGCAACTCTAGAGGAAGTAAAAATGCAAATAATGGCATGTGATTCCATCAATTTTAAAAAATGACTCTTTCTCTGTT
>CAUYPO010104537.1:0-15920 GCA_963574435.1 Cheirogaleus major
CAACTGGAGTTCTTCTGACAGCGCTTTAATGGGGTTCCCTTTCTTCTTACATGTTGCGGAGACCCCGAACGGGGAAGCACACATGCTTTTAAGGCCTTGGCGGACCTGAAACCTCTGGGGATAGGTTGGGAAGGAGATGCCGCCAGTTTTCATTGGCGTAACCTAGCATCCTTCATTTACATAATTACACAACCAGCACTTCCTGTGACCTGACCAACACTGCGCATGCTCGAGAGTTGTTTATAGCAAAATGACCACCGGATACGGGCGCCATCTTAGAATGGCGTTGCCGCCGCGCCGCACATAAGGGTCTAGATTGAATGGTGCGGGACAAAGAATGGACACACAAATGCTAAGAATTGCTTTAAACAAAGTTTTAAAAAAATTGCTGGCTGAGCATGATGGCTCACACCTGTAATCCCAGTACTTTGGGAGGTCGAGGCAGGAGGATCACTTGAGGCCAGGAGTTTTCAACTAGTCTTGGCAACATAGCAAGACCCTGTTTTTTAAAAAAAAAAAAATTTTTTTTAAAAACTAGACAGGCACGGTGGCATATGCCTGTGGTCCCAGCTACTCAGGAGGCTGAGGTGGGAGGATCATTTGAGCCTAGGAGTTTGCTGGTACAGTGAGCTATGATCTTGCTATTGCATTCCAGCTTGGGTGACAGAGTGAGACCTTGTTTCTTAAAAAAATAAAAAATAAAAAAGTTGCTGACTGATCAGATATAAAGGAAGAAGTGAAAAAGGGAAGAGTTAAATATGACTATGATCTGGATCTCAAGTTACTGAGATAACAGTAATGCCATTTATAGAAATGGGAATTTGAGAGGCCAATCTGAGGTTGGGGGTAGACAAAATTAGTCAAGAAAGATTTACCATATGCCAATCACTGGGCAAGGTGCCAGAGATATAACAAGAAAACTCAACATGGTCCTTGTCCTCATGGAGCTCACAGATGGGTGGGGGAAAAGATCAACATTATATAAATAATCCTAGTTAGTAAATAACAATGGGTGTAATAAATTCTGTAGAGCTGTCCACAAAAACTCTCAACCTTTTTGTGTTATAGTTTCAGATTTAGAAACATCCAAGCCACCTTTTATTTTTAAATGACTACATAGAGTACAAAAAGATGCAGGCAGCTTTCAGACCTCAGAAACCTTTCTGTATTCATAGCAGCATTATTTACAATTGCCAAAAGTGGAACAACTCAGATATTCATCAACTGATGAATGGATAAATAGGACGTGGTACAATGGAATATTGTTCCACCATAAAAATGAATGAAGCACTGATTCATGCTATAACATGGATGAATCTTGAAAACACGTTACATGAAAGAAATCTATTACAAAGCACCCCATATTGTGTGATTCCACTTATATGAAATTTTCAGAATAGACAAGTCCATCAAGACAGAAAGCCAACTAGTATTTGCCTGGGGCTGGGTGTTGGGGAGTTCAGGGGAGGGGGCAAGGTAAGAACTAAGAGATGTGAGGTTTCTTGTCTGGGTGATGAGAATGTTCTAAAATTGATTGTGGTGATAGACACACAGCTCTATGGCTATACTCAAAGCCATTGAATTGGATACTTTCAATGGGTGAATTGTATAGTATGTGTATAGTATGTGTATATATCACAATAGAGCTATTTTTTTTTTTTAAAAATCACCCACGTGGCAGATTAGAGGTAGGCTATAGAAGGGAAAATATTTTTAAAACCTAAGGGAGTTCATTTTAAGTTCAGTTATAGCTACCATGAGAACAATAGGTATAATTCACAAACAGTCATTACCTTCTACACTAGCCATGATTTATGATTTTCCACAGTTATCTTAATATTGAGGTTTAAATGTCAGATGGTTAAAGACAAGCTCTGTCCCAAAGTTTTATAACTTCGATGCTAGACAGCAGAGCATATCACATTTGATCATACTCAAGACCTTTGCTTACTCACTGAGTCACCTAACCAAAGCTCTTGGTTTAGCTCACCAAGTTGTAAATTCAGCTTCTTTATCAGCATTTTAGAACACAGTTTCCGAAAAACAAAATATTTTTAGTTCCAAGTGATGTGCTTCTTAATTTCCCTTTAATCAAAACTGATTCCCTTCTTATAGGGTAACTCATTTTTATTTCATATTTTTCTTTCTCTAGGAGGGATTTAAATGATTTTTTTCCACAAGGTGCTAAGAGAGCCTGCAATGGGGGTCTGAGCTAGTCTGGATGGTCAGGGAATGCTCCCTTGAGGAGGAGGCATTTAGAGTGTGATCTGCAGGAGTTTAATAAGTAAAGAATGGAGAAGAAAGAATCTCAGAGAGAGGGAATGCCACATGCAAGGACTATGGGACCGAAAAAACCCTAGACATGTTCAAGGTTGTGGATATATTAGAGGTCTTAAACTACCTGTGAGTTGGTTTTAGATACTATATTAAAGGTCAGAAGAAAGAAGAATCTTGGGTTGTCATCAAAATAGCTGTGGCCACTGAGAAGAAAGAGAGCAGAAAGTAAGAACTGGGACTGGGGAGGTGCCTGCAAGTGAAGTGGAGGGTGGAGCAGAGGAGCTGAGGCATGAACCAGTGGACAGGTAGGAGGGAAATCAAGGAAGTGCAAACTCACAGCAAATAAAAGAGGAGAGAGTTTCAAAATGGACAGAAGGATCAGCTGTGTCAAATGCTAGAGATATTATTGAAGGAGAATGAAGATCAGAACAGGACTTGAATTTGTCAATAAAGGTTAAGGAAACTTTCAAGTTTTTAATAATTGTCTAACTCTCCCTCCCCACATTAAGACATGGGGAAAGTAGCTGAGAATCCAAAGCCAACACTGGGTCTCAGGCTGCCAAAATGGGACCAGCAAGAACACCCTGTAATGAACCTGACATGCTTGCCCCAGAAAGTGAGTTTTTGTAGCGATATATGCTCTAGTGGATATCAATGGGGGGGGGGGCGGAAATAAGCAAAAGGAAAATGTATCTTTTGCAGGCATATCCCAAAAAAGCTCAAAGAATTCATTTGAAAGACTAAATCAAGTTTTCCTTTAGTATTTTTAATAGACTTAAATGAAAACAAAGACTAATTTCAAACCCGAGTTGATTTTCCCATTTATTAAGTCTTGGAATGAGTTTTAGTAATGAAACTCATTTAATATTGAACAGAAACAGTTGAGTTACTTGTGGATTTGCAGTGGCTTTTTTTGTAGGTCCCCCCATTCATGTATTTGTCTTTGCATCAACAATTTCTTGAGCTTTGCCATATGCAAAGTGGAAGGCTTTGCCTCCCTTTGGAAACACAGACCTACCTATTGAGGATGGTATTTCCGCAGATACAGAGAGTCTTCTGACTCAAAGAAAGTGACCTGATAGTCTATGTTTCAACAGCTCTTTTACAATGAATGAACAAGACTTTGCTGATGACACCATGAAATTAGGCATTAAAACTGACGTGGGGGATGAGGGGCAAGGAAGATAAAATCCTTTTGATATATTAATTTATAATATGAGTGAAATCGGGACCATGTGGGTGTTGTATTCATTTCCTATTGCTGCTGCTAACAAATTATTATACCACTTAATGGCTTAAAACAACACAAATTCATTATCTCACCGTTCTGGCGGCCATAGTCTGAAATCAGTTCACTGGGCTTAAGTCAAGGTGTCATGAGGCTGGTTCCTCCCGGATGCTGTAGGGGAGAGTGTATTTTCCTTGCCTTTTCTAGCTCCCGGAGGCTGCCTGCACTCCTTGGTTTATGACCCTTCCTTCCTCTCACCATTCCATGTCTTGCTTCTGTTGTCACATCTCCTATATCCTCCTTTGCTTCTCTTGCAAAAGGACTCTTGTGATTACATTTACTGCTCATTCAGATATGCAAGATAATCTCTCCTCATGTTGAGACCCTTAATCACATCTGCAAGTCCCTTTTGCCATACAAGATAGCATTCACAGGTTCCGGGAATTAGGGCACAGACATCTTTGGGGGGGCCATTATTCAGCCTACTACAAGTGTCTTCCCAGCCCTTAATCTTCTGTCCCTAAGAATGAACTCTCCATCTCCAGCAGAAATAGGATCCTGCAGTCATGTTTGTGCCACGCCTCTTGCCTGGAGCTGTTTGGTTCGGGGGTGGACACTTCTTCAGTGGATCTATTATTGGGAAATAGATGGCAGCAAGACCCTGGTGGAGCTACCCAGCTCTGCTGCAGAAGGACTCAAAGCTCAGCTGGGATTTCCAGACATTTCCAGGTGGCTTTTGAATGCATGTGCTAGCTTAACAAGTTGCCCAACATTAAACTAATTTAATTCATATTTCAATCTTAAGGCTTAATTGCCTTGTTTATAAAGTTTAAAGACATTTAGAAAAGTTTCGTCAACTATTAAAACTTGCCAATCATTTCTTCTGTCACTCACAATATCACAAATGGTTATAAAGAAAACCCAATGGGGAAATACAAAGTCAAGATTAATGCCCCATTTATTTGTAAAAGTAAACTCGGTGGTTCATTTATCAGCTCCCACTAAGTTGCATTAACTGTCTTTTCAGATTACAAATTGTTCTTATTAAACCAGAGGCATTTCAGTGGTTCAGCTAGGCACCCTAGTGAGGAAGAAAACTCACCCCAAATGCTCTTAAACCAGAGCAGCCTGGATCTCCCAGATTCTAAATCAAAGTTAAGATTCGTCATTATTAGTCACCCAATGCTTCTCCTTCACCAAAAATATTTCATTTCACATTGGCGAAGCTGTGATAATGAAAATTACTAATTTTTGTCTTTATTTTAAATTCTTCTTAAATGCATTTCCATCCACCACTGTCCTCCACCCTTCATTAACCAAGGTTTAACCAAAGACAAAAATGCCCACTAAATGAACCACACTTAGATCTCTCTCTTTCTCTCTCGTTTTTTTTTAAGACCAAGAGTTTCTTGGCTCACTGAGGCTATCATGATGTGTGGCACAAGACAAAAAGGTGCTATGCTTTCTATAAAGATCTCAACTGCAATGGCTGAGCCCTGGGACCACGTTCTAAATTACCCATTGTCCTTTGTACGCATCCGCTGTGCCCTGTCGTGTCAGATAACCACAGCTAACATTGTGGGCAAACATGGCCTCATTCATTCCATCAAGCGGTGAATAATTCATATAGCAAGTTTTACCCTGGGCAAAATACACTGACATCAGGAGGCATTAAACTAGAGGCATTCAGGAACAAAATGGTTATTCATGCTTTCAATGTGAACCATTAAATCTTGCCAGTTAAGTTAAAGCATGAATTAGCTCAATTCATCGAACATATCACACAAGTCCATAAAAACACAATTGCACGAGCAAGTTTCTAACTTGGAGTATTCATACCTGAGAACGGAAATGCCAGTCATTGTGTCTGGCAAGTCTAAACTGGTTGGGGGGAGGAGGGTGTTGCAGGGGAAATCACTGCTTCCCTTGAGAGCCCCTTAAAAGAAAATGATTTCCATTCATCATTTTTGTTTCATCTTCTTAACTCCCTCCCTTTCTTATTTAGCCACCCACCCATGGACAAAAAGTGGCTCAAAGCAATTGGTTTCTCTCTGTAACACTAATCTTTGCCTACAGACGTTGGACTTGGATATATTTGGCATTTGTTGGCTATTGCTGGCTATGTGTCCACTGTTTGCTTTTTAAAAGAAGGATGTGAATGGTGGCTACACGTGCTTTTTGGAAGCTGTTTGCCAGAGCCGAAGACACAGTATGGTTGGGGATTCCTGAAGTGGGGCTCCCCCCCCCCAGCCCAGCCTCCAATCTCAGCACTGGCTCCAGATAAGAAGGGTCTCCCACAGACACCTGTCTTAGCCAAAACCTCCCTATCAAATGAGTCTCTGAGGAGAGCAAAAATTTCTCAAAAGTTGGAGCAAGTAAAGGGAGGTTTCCAAGCTGCACAAATGTACACATTTTCCAAACAACATCCTCCAAGCCACTGACCCAGCCTTTCTCCTCAAGGAAGGGAGAGCATGGGCTTCATTTCCTCAGCACCTGCAACTGGAGGCTCCATTGAGAAACCCAGATTGTTGAGTGCAAGGTTTCCAATCAAACTGGAGAAATCAGGGAAAAAGAGTGAGGACAGTGGCAACCAATACACATGACAGGGAACAGTCAGTCAAACTCCAGGCTGAAAGGTATTTTATAGCACCATGATATTCCTATTTTGGTGACTCCTTCTCCCAAAGCTGCACGTCCCAGGTAAACGTTAAACTCCTGTGAGTTGATTTTAGACTGTCAGCATTTAATAAAGCAGAATATTTGAGGATATGAGATATGCAGAGGGCAGAGAGGAAGGACCGACACTTTGCACATGTCAGCTCATTGAAGCCACCTCTGGGTCCGCTTTATTTATATCCATGTTTTATAAATGAGGTCCAGAGAGGGTAAAGGACACACTCAGCTAATAAGCAGCTAACCTGAGATTTGACCCTTAAGGTTTGAAGGTCTGTGTTTTCTCAACCGCCCTGCACTGCTGGAAGATTATGATGTAATCTTTCTCTCTAGGTGGGAAAAAAAAAAAAAAGGAATTAAATTCTAAGTGACATGTTTAAGTCTTCAAGGCTTATACCAAACCTGCCTTTACAAGTGCACCCCTTGCTCTTTTCTTGCATAAACCTCTAGCCCACCAGTTCTCTCACTGTGCCTCTAAATGGCCAGCAGTCGTCCTTCATTCCAACTCACTTACAATCTAATTAGGGAGATATATGTGCATGGTAAGAATGAACAAAAGAATGAGTGATCACATTTTTTTCCCAGAAAGTGCTGATTTTCACCATGAATCAAACTTTTGTTTTTTAATCATTGTAAATCTAAAAGACTTTCAGTACAAAATATAAACATGGAGGCATTTGTTCTTCTACAGGTCTGTAGAGACACCAGGGCCATAGTTTATTGCTTTATGCTTTTCAAACAATTTTCATGCCTCTTTTGTCTGTCTCTTCCACCCATTTATCCAGTGCTAAAGTTATAAGAAAGGGGAAATGAGATGCTCCACTTAATTTCACTTTAGGTGGATAAATAATTTTTAATGTAGACTTAGCCTTGCCTGCTATAAAAAGTTAGTGAAATTTGGGGGGAGGTAGGGGAAGTAGTTATAAAAACATTATTGGGAGGATTAATGAAAGTTGATTATTAAGTATGAATCAGATAATAGTATTGTATGGAAGTGAAGTACCTGATTGTCATAATATGTAGGAGATATGTGGATATGTAGGATGGATATGTAGGAGATTGTCCTAATTCTTAGAAAATTCATCCCGAAGTATCTAAGGATAAAGGGACATGATGTCTCCAACTTACTCTCAAATGATCAGAAGAAAAGAATATGAGAGAGTAGGAGGAAGGGGGGGGAGAGAGAAAAAGAGAGATGGGGGGACAACTAGAAGCCAAATGGGGCAAAATATAAACAGCGATTGTACCATTTTTACAACTTTTCTATAAATTTCAAGCTACACCAGAGTAAAAAGTTACAAACAAAAATGTTTACAAGTTTGTCTCAGGATCTCCTGGGGGGGTGGGGAATGACTGATGATTAGGGGAAGAATCAGCTTTAGAGAAATCCCAGGCAAACCTCTTCAATTTAGAGATGGGGTTAGGCCTGGAGTTGGGTCAGTGCCTGTATGAGCACCTCTAAAAGGCAGGGCACCCACAGGAGTGGCGCCCGGCTCACAGACTCTGTCCTGATACCCTCCCTCTACGCTGCCCCCTTTTTCCCACATACTTTCTCTCGACTAATTTAAATACTCTCTGATTACCTTCTCTGACTTTCTCAACTTCCCTAAAATCATTTTTATACACTTCTCCAAAAGTATATTCCCTGCCTGGCACACTAATTCTGCAGGATTTTAATAGATTTAATAGATGTTATATAAAGAAGTCTGTGCCCAAATAAGCTTGGGAAATAAGGGGTCAAACAAGGTAAAACAGACGTGTGTAGTAGAGGACTTCTCAGGGCCTTTAAAATGCTAATGTGCACATTGTGGAATGGGAGGGGGAGTAGAATATGCAGCATTTTCCAAATATATTTGGACAAGGAAGGCTCTTTGTTTTTGTTTTTTTTTTGCAGAGTCGTGGGGGCTATACATTCCAACACGTTTTGGAAAAGCTAGTGTAGAGCAGCCAGTGAGTCATACTAAATGGTACATGATAGAAGATACCACGTGTCGTTTCTTCCACTCAGCATCATGAACCTCGACTGATTCCTGGACTATTGGGACTTCTGACATGATGTTGCTAAAGCAGGGATGGTATACGGGGCTGAGTCCTAATTTTGGCTATGAACTTACAAAATACATCTTTGAACAAATCAGCAAATTCCTTTGAGTCTGTGTCTTCATCTGTAAAAAAGAGATGGCATCTCTATTACTGCGTGTGTTGTGGGTTAATGGATACGATTTGCAGAAGTTCTTCATACTCTATTGGTCAACCACTGCTTAAATGCATATATACCATATGATTCGTAGTATTAAAAGTGGTGGAGCTTGCTGAAAAAGAAGTCAAATATAATACTGTCACAGACCTTTGGAAGACTGTAAAGGAAGTGGTTTGCATAATAGTAATTTGGCAGAAGGGGTTTGGAGAGAATTAGGTGTGCAATTCCAGACTCGATGACAACTACTTTTGCAAGTCCATTCAAAAAGCAAAGAATAGGGGTATGAGAATTGGCAGATGCTCAGAATTGTTTAAAGATACAAATAGGGAATTACAAGTAATTGAATTTAATTTGTCATTCATTGACAAGAAAGACCAATGCAATACCTCTATCAACATTTGAGTGATGTTTTAACTAAAAGGTCTCAACTGCCTAAAAAGGCTGCCAGCTCTTCACCTAGTGCAGGGGAGCTTTCCTTGCATTCAGCTCATATCCAAAAGGTCAGAGGCAGTCTCTATAGAAGGGATAGGCTTATTTTAGTGAAAAAAGTGGTGATTTCGCCAGTGTGGTAACCCTCAGTGTCTCTCACACATCTCCCTACCCATATATTTCGATGCTAAAAACTATACCATTAAAGAATCTTCCTGTCTGGTTTCTTTCTTTGAAGTTCTATCTTACCATGCAAAATCTTCTGGAAGGCCACACCTGAAACAGACCTGTAAGAAGGTGAGAGGAAAAAGCCATTGGCAAAGACCCTCTCAGCAGGGATGAAGGAGAAACTAGAACCCTGGAGATGGAGAGAGGGAAGGCAATGCTAAAGGAGGAAATGAGAGGGCGGCTTGGGCCAGGTGGGCCTTCTTCCTGGTGGTCAAGAAGTCATGGCAATGCCATGGGCATCACGTGTACTGGATGGATTTGGCTGGAACCACTTCTCTAAGGTGCTTCTCCGCCAGGATCCAGGAAGTATCTGCTTGCACATGTGAATTACAGAGAGGATGGGAGGCTTTTATTAAGGCTTAGAATCCTGCAGAACCCAGAAGGCTATAAGCCGAATAAAGGAAGTGGTGGAAACAATTAAGAAATCTAAGCAGAAACGGTTGCTGGAAAGAGGGCCACAACTGTTCTTTCAACCACATCCGATATTTGCTTCAAATTGTTATGCAGGACAGTAATTGTCTCCTGGGAGGGCAAGAGGCAAACTGGACTGGCCTAGCCTCTAATAGGTTTCAACAGCAAAGCACCCTCATAAATAGTACATATTGTGAAACCAGAATTTTCTCCTTTTCCAATGGACCTCTCCCAACTCTCTTCCTTTAATTAAAGAAATGTGGCTTACCAAGAAACAAATACTTCTTTTCATAAAGCATTAAGTATGGATTAAGGAGGGGGGAAAAAATAAAAGAGAATTCTATACTGAAGAAGTGAGCGTTCAATAAGCCATTCATGCAAAGGCTGTGATCTATAGATAATTCCGTGTTTATGATCCTCAACACTACTTGGTGATCCAAGCATCACTGGCTGACATGTGACAAAATCATGCCCTCGAGGTCCGTGGCTAGACTGGAATTTGAATGCACCCACCTGCACTCAGTCTGGAGAGAACCTTTGTTCTCATGAGTCCTGGTTTCCCATCAACCCAGATTTGTTACCTGCATCCCCCTCTCCAAATGCACTGCATTTTGTTGTGCCATCTGGTGGATTTCAAGTGAATTTGCAGCAGGATCCAAAATACAGTCCCACTTGCTTAAGGGTTGACTTGTTTCATTTCAGAACTCACTGCAGAGAATCTTGATGACACCTCTAAAGACTTCATTTTCTTACTCTTTTCTAATCAATTTTCCTTGGTTTTCAAACATCTATTTTGACTTTTTCAAAATCATTTATATTTTGAATCAGTAAATCAAGCACCTGGCATAAAAATCAAAGGATGCATATAGTGAAAATAAGTCTGTCCAAGTTTGTGTTCTAAGATGTAACCACCACTTAAATACCTTATTCCCAGAATGTACAGACATGTGTATATCTTTAACAAATGTTAGTTTCTACACACTGCTTTGTTTGGCTTTTTTTTTCATTTAATATATGTTGGAGAGCTTTCCATATCAGTGTATAACACTGTCTCATTGTTTTAGATGACAGCATAATGCCCACTTGCATTCTGTAATATATATTATTTAACCTTTTCTATAGATAGGTAGTTCTTAAACTCTTGCTATTCAAAATAGTACTGCAGTGAATACATTTATGTATCTGTCACTTCACTCCAATGCAGGTATATCTGTAAGATAAGTCCTGGAAGTATAATTTCTAGATCAAAGGGCATTAGAGAGCCTTTTAATTATAACTAGGCCTTCTCAAATTACTCTTCAAGGAGGTAGTAACAGTTGATATTTCCATTAGCCTTGTATGAGCATGCCTATTTTCCCAGACACTAGCCAACAACATATTATCAAACTTTTTGATAGGTGAAAAATGGTATCATATTACACTTTTACAATTTTTTTTAAACTTGGAGTGAGGTTGAGTATCATGTCATATGTTTAAAAAAATTACTTTTTTTGCTTGCTCATTCATTTTCTTTGTCGATTGTTTATATTGAGTTGTTGATTTGCTTATTTATTTGTAGGAGCTCTTTGTATGTTAACAAAATTTCTCTTTAGTTATATCAGCTGAAAATTTTTCCCATTTTATCATTTATTTTTTCTCTTTGTTTAGGGTTTTTTTCCCTGAAGACATGTCTTTTTATTTTATTGTCAAATTTATCTATCTTTCCACTGAACATTAGTATTAATATGTTTGTCTAATTTAAATATCTTTAAAAACTATTGGTATTTTTATTGAGATTGCATTATATGTCTAAATTAATTAATGGAGAAGTATCATCTGTATAATGTTGAATCTTCTTTTCTGGGGATATGCCATGTTTTCCATTTGTTAAGTTTTCTTTTATGCCCTTCAATAATGTTTTAAAGTTTTCCTTATGTAAGTTTTACACTTTTTGTGTGTGAATTTTTCTCAGGTATTTTATCTTTCTTGTTGTTATTGTAAATGAGATCTTTTCTGCCCTTACATGTCCCAGTGTTCATATATACAAAGGCTATTGATTTCTGTGTGTCAATTTTGTGCCTAAGAACTTTACTGCATTCTCTTATTGTTTAAAAAATTTTCAGTGGAATGTCTTGGGTTTTTCAGGTAAACAATTATGTTATCTGCAAATTATAATTTTATGCTGACTTTAGACTCATATTGATATAGACATTTTACTATGCTAAGGAAATTTTCTCTATTTTTATTTTATTGAGTTTTGTTAAATCAGGAATTGATGTGATCATCAAGATCATCAATGATCAATTCTCAGCCTCATCTTACTGGACCTACCAGCAGCATGTGACACAATCAATCGATTGTATCCTCCTCCAGGAGACACTCTCCTCAGCTGGCCTCCAGGTCATCACTTTCCTTAGTTTCCTCTGTCCTCATTACTCATTCCCTCTCAATCTCATGTCCTACTTCCTCCTCATTTCCTGATCGCTTCATATTCAAGACTCTGGGGTTTATTCTTTGAAATTATTATCTCTTTGATGATTTCATCCTAGCCTCATGGGCTTAAATGGCCTTTGCCAATGACTCCCACATATAAATCCTGCAGTCCACACCTCCTCCTGAACTCCAGACTCGCACACCCAATGTCATCACTGGGATGTCTAACAAACATCTCAATGCAAACCTGAACCCTTGCTCTTGCCCTCCACGCCACCAGCCCTTCCTGTCTCACTGGTGCACTCTATTCTTTCTGTTGTCCAGGTCCTAAACCTATGAGATATTGTTGATTCCCTTCTTCTCCTCACATTGTTCTAATCCATCAGGAAATATTGTTGGTTTCACCTTCAAAATGTATCCCAGAATCTGACTACTTCTCACCATCTCTCCTTCTCCTGACCCAGCCTGAGCCTCCACCATCACTTCCCTGGGATTGTTGCAACAGCTCCCCAACTGGTTTCCCTTTCCCACCCTTAGCTATTCAGCAGCCTATTCTCAACACGGGACCTAGAAACTTATTATTAATAAAACATAAGTAGATCATATACATTCCTCTGTTGAACGCAGGGCTTCTGTTTTCACTTAGAATAAAAACCAGAGAACTCACCAAAGCCTATAATGCTCTACATAATCTCCCCACCTTGAAAGCCCATTACCTCCTTGACCTCAGGTTTCATCTCCTGTTTCTCATCCCCTGCTCACTCCACTCCAGCCACTGTAGCCCCTTGTTGTGCCTTGAACATGTTGCTCATGCTCCCTTCAAGGTTGTTCTCACTGGCTCTTCTCTCCTCCTAGAACAGACTTTGATCAAAATAGGGAAGGTTGATTCTCTTACCTCCTCCACGTCTGCTCAGATCTTATCTTCTCAATGAGGGCTTCTCTCATGCTCTTTTTAAAAATTGCGCCCTACTCACCCACTTTACCCTAGAACTTCCAATGCCCCTTACTGTCCTTTATTTTCCCATATTACTTTATCATGTTCTATTACTACTATATCCTTCAATTATGTATTATGCTTATTATTGCTTGCCTGTCTTTTCCAGCTGGAATGTAAATTTCACGAGTACAAGAATCATCGCCTTATTTATCGATTTAAATACTTAAAACAGTGCTTGGCATATAATAAGTATTTGTTGAATGAATGAATGAATGAATGGTGGGCTCCCCTTCATGGCCTATTTTGTCCATGAGAAACCTCATGCATCCCTGACTCTGGTGGTCTAGGCCATTCCCAGCATGGTCTCTGTCCTTACTGGACTCTGAGAACACTGAGCCCTTGCCATATCCTCTCAACCTTAGATTGCTCAAGCTCCACTTCCCACCAGCCCACTGTGTTCGACAGACAACTGTGAACACACTCAATCTCTGAGTTGCCCCCAGGAACCCCCTTTCATCTGACTTGAGATAAGAGTGCCCACCTCACCATGCCCAAAATGATGGAGGCAGGACAGATTCACATGAATGCTTCTTCCAAAGCTAACCTTTCTCTAATCTCCATGATCTCTCTTGACGTCTCTATCCTCTTTTAAAGACTGGAGTTGTGGTCATCTAAAAAGCACATAGTTGTCCCTCAGACCACTGCTTTGTAAGTTCTGCACCACTGATTTTGTACCTCTTTTTAAAATGTGGGAGTACTTTTGCCTTTTGACTTCGGGTCCCAATTTAAACTGAAACAAAAGGTCTTATTTTAACATCTTGTTACATATAATTTCATAAACAATATAAAATATTTTAAATATTTAAAATATAAAATAGTGTGTTTTTAACTTTCAGTGAATGATTTCATAGTGCATGTAACTTTCCAGTTTGATTTTTCCCAATCAACATTATGCCTTCAAGAGCTATTCATGTTGATACATAAAGATCTGGGTGATTCATTTTAATGGTTATCTAGTATTCCACTGTATATCATAATTTACTTACATATTCTTCTATTTATGGTTATTTGAGTTGTTCTCAATTTCTTTATTATTAACTACTGCAATAACATCCTGTACATATCCCACTGGGCACATGTAAAGTAATATGTCCAGGATATACAGTTAGAAGTGAATTTGTTGAGTATGCACACTTTGAATTTTAAGAGCTATTGCCAAATTGCTCTCCAATTTACACTCCCACAAGCAAAGCCTTTTCTCTACATATTCACATCCTTGCCAACAACGGTGATGGTCACAGATCTTAATTTTTACCAATTTTCTGAGTCTAAAATAACATCTCATTGTTTAAGATTAAATTTCCCTAATTACCAGTAAGGGTGAGCATCTTTATTAAGATAATTGTAGATTCATATGCAGTTGTAAGAAATAATAGAGAAAGCCCTTGTATATTTTGCCCAGTTTCCCCTATGGTAATATTTTACATAAGTATAGTATAACATCACAGCTGAGATATTGACATTGATACATCTACCAACATACTCAGATTTCTGCAGTTCTACTTGTATCATTTGTGTATATGCCTTTTTAAAAATTTTGCCTATTCAAATTTCCTCTTCTAAGAATGTCAATTCTGTTTATATACTTCAATGATTTTCTCTCAGAGATTTTTGTCTTTTACTTATTGATATGCTATATTTATATTCTGCATGATAATCTTTTGTCTGGCTTATATGTTACAAATATAGCATCTTTGTTCTTTCTACTTTTTCCCTTAATTTTAACTTTGTCTATTTTGCCTTTTGAAAATATTGAGTGGTCAAATTTAATAATTTTTTTCTCTTTTGATTTAAGCTTTTGTTATCTTGTTTGAAAAATCATTCTCTAGCTTGAGATCATAGTATCTTCTCTAACATTTTCTTCTAATATTTTTAGGATTTATTTTTCTTATTATGGTTTTTAATCCATTGGAAGATTTTTTTTATGTATAATGTGAGGCAGTCATATAATTTTACTTTTTCTATATGAAAAACATTTTTTTCTACACAATAATTATTGATTAGTTCATCCTATCCTACTGATTTGTGCCTCCTGTGTTATATACTTAAGGACCATGTATGATTGATGTCATTCGTAGGCTCTTAGCTGTTCCAATGATCTATTTATCTATCCCTACACCAGTACTACCTTGCCTTTATTACTATAACTTTATAACTAACCTGGATACCACATGGCACAAGTCTGTACTCTTTGTTCTTCTTTAACAATACTTTTAGCTATTGACTATTCTTGATTATTTTCTGATTTCCTTATGAATACTATAATTTTTAAAGTTTTATGAAAAGTTCAATTCACTTTTTATTGACACAGAATTGAATTTATAAACTGTAAATTTTCTACTGAGTTCTGCTTTGAGCTCATATTTTGAAATACAATACTGTTTTCATTCAGTACTAAATATTTTTAATTTCTAAATTTTTCCTCCTTAACAATTAAGTTTTTTAGAAGCATATCCCCCCAAAGATACGACAGCTGTTGTTTATATCTATCTTGTTTTCTAATTTAATTATTTTATTATGGTTAGATAACATGTCTCATATGTATAGATTCTTTGGAATTTGTTGAGCCTCTTCTCATGCCCTAGTGTGTGGTCAATTTTTATAAATGTTCAATTAGTGCTTAAAAAGATTGCAGTCTTAATTTGCAGTCCCACCAGCAGTGTAAGAGAGTTCCTGTCTCTCCACATCCTCGCCAGCATTTGTTGTTTTGGGATTTCTTGATATAGGCCATTTTCACTGGGGTTAGGTGGTTTCTCATTGTGGTTTTCTTTTTTTTTTTTTTTTTCTTTTATTTCATCATATAATGGGGGTACAAATGTTGTTAGGGTTACATACATTGCGCCGGGCCCCCCCCCCCCCCCCCCCCCGGCAGGGACGGGGGGGGGGAACCCCCCGGGGGCCCCCCCCGGCCCCCAATGATTGAGAGAACGAAGAGACACCCCCCCCCGCGCCCCCCCCACCCTTCCACCCCCCCCCGCGGGGGGGGCGGGCGCCAGCCGCAATGTATGTAACCCTAACAACATTTGTACCCCCATTATATGATGAAATAAAAGCAAATAAATAAA
>CAUYPO010104538.1:0-15671 GCA_963574435.1 Cheirogaleus major
TCATAGAAATGTCCATAAAAAGGACTGCAGAGAACAACAGCAGTAGCAAATAGTGGCTAGAAGCCCATGACATTTAGGATCAGTGAAGTTAATCAGCCACGGTGTTATCTGTTCCAGCACAAACAGGCCAGCCTAATTTGAGGTCTTTCTGTCCTTAACCACTTCAGTACCAGTGTGGACTGTAGCCGACAGCCACCGATGAACGAGCGACGACTGTAGCCGACAGCCGTGACATGAAGGCGCACAGCCCAGCGTCGACTTGAGCCGACAGCCAAAAGCTTTTACTTTTACAGCTTTTATCTCTGCAGTTGCAGTGTGCACGTTCAGCTAATCAGTTACTACGAATCTGTGACCTTTTCACAAGTGCTTAGTAGGAGTTATTCTAGTTATTTTCCTAAAGCTGCCTGTAAAGTAAAAGAAGCTGTCAGTGCTTTGAAGCTTTCCTCATCACACGAGAGCAGAGCGGACGCGTGGTCAGTGCGCAGCACACACCGCCGTGCGCACTGCGAGTGCCGCTGCGGGCCAGGCTTCGCGGCCCGTGAGCGCCAAACAGAAGTGGTTAAGAATTTCATTTTAAATATATTTTTGTGCATTTAAATTGATCTTGAAAGACATCCTGATTCTTTTTTTAACAAGTATGCTATAAACAAAAAATTAAAATATTACAGTTACTTATTTACAAAGGTCATTTGACATATTAGTACAAATATGTGTATTTATAATTATATATGTGGACTATAATCTGTTAATTTACATAGGTTGTGTGCAGGTAATATTAAGAAGAATATTATTGTATATTATAAGTGGTTTCTGCATAGTGGATTTCTTGGAGGATATGTTAAAGGATGATGTAAATATAAATAAAGAATTTCTAATAAAAATTGTGCAAAAATGAAATAGTAGTTTATCACTCTAAAAATCAAGATCTCAGGACAAATAAAACACAAGATATAAGCAAGCACAAATAGCACAAATATTTAATAATGCCAAATCTTCCAAACTAATACAAATTTTGTTTTAGTAGATTACATACATGGTAGTTTGGAAAGATTTTAATTAAAATTCACATAAACTGTCTTAGAGTAGACCATTGACTATGAATGATAAGTCAGGAGCTATTTAATGAGTTCACACGTTGTGAAAAAACATTAACATTTAAATAAAGACTTGCCCCACTATTCAGCATTTTAGAAACCAATTCTTCTAATGTCAAGATTTTGATTGAAAGTCTACTCAATTTATAAAAATACATATAGAAAGTTAAAGGAACAACTTTTATTTTTATGTATTCTATTGTCAAAATTTGGCTTCTTTTTCTCTCTCCTTCTGTTTATGTGTGTGTGTGTGTGAGTAATTTAACTCTTCATTAATACATGTCTGTCACACGCATCCTGTAGGGAGAGGGGTAATAGTACCTACCATACAGGCTTAATCAAGCAAATATCAGTCACGTTCTTCAGTCAGTGTCTGGAATTTAAATGTTCTAAGGAAATGTGATATTATTTTTCAAGTGTTATCTCTCTGGCTTCATTTCCCAACTCCATTCACTGTCTTTCAACTATATTTGCCTCTTCCTCTTCCTCAAGTACACCGTGCATGTTCCTGCCGCAAGAGCTTTTGACTTTGTCCCTTCTTCCTGGAACAATTCATACTTAGCTTCATCCAGGTCTCCTATCAAATGTTGTTTCTTCAGAGAGACCATTTATTTAAAAAACTTCACTAAAAATAGCCATTCTCCCTAATCTTACCAATCTCTCTACCCTTACCCTATTTGAAGTGTTTTAATGCCATTTGTTACAATCTTTAAATTATTATTCAACTCATTTTCTAATGTTCTTATGTTTTTCTTTGTATCTATTCATTAAGTAAAATTAATTTATTGAACTATGTTGGTATCATATTTCACTCTAGTGTTTCTGGGAATGGAGTTCCTTTATATTTTTAATATGCTATTCATAATCAAGAGAAAGAATTTTAAATGTATCATTTGAAAGAATCCTCATGATATTTTCATATACTGCAATACTCTCTACTTTAGTTAAAATTATTTGTATAACTAAAATTTCCCAATGTTAAGTTTGCAATAAAAAGATGCCTATAATGAGCTAATCTTGAAAATAGAAATCCTTGGACAATAGATTTTATTGTATTTTAAACATAATCAGTTATTTGTGCTATTCATATTCTATCTTTTGAGAGGTGTCAAAAATCTTACCCCTTTCCATTTTTCTTTGTATTGATAGTCAGTACTTATATTTACAAAATAAGGCAACAATAAACAAAGGCACTATAAAAATTAAACCTCATTTGTTTGACAATGCTCCAGGACTTGCTACAAAAGTCTCATTTATTAATTTTTTTATTTTTAAAAATTTTTACAAGTTGCACATGTTTTATTTCAAAGTCATAAAGCAATTCATCAAAAGCTATCCTTCTCTAGGTCTTTTTAAAAATTGTATCATATTTTTAAAGACAAATAATTGTATATATTTATGGAGTAAAATGTGATATTTTGATATATGTATTCATTGTGAAATAATCAAATCAGACTAATTAACATATCCAACACCTCACATACTTATTATTTTTTTGTGAGGAGACCAACTCCGAAAGTCTTATTTATTTTTAAGACTAGATCCCAGAATCTAATTAAATTAATCCTTTTCTTTTGGAAAAAGAAAAAAAAGTAAACAAGAGCATTCATTTGGATAGTGTAGCAAAGGGAAAATAGAAAAAAAATGAACATATTACTTTTTCCTTCTTCCGCCTCCTTTTCTCTCTTTGTCTCTCCCTGACTTTTCTCATCATCCATCACCTACCTCCCTCTGCCCCATTTAACTGAACTTATAGCTCTACAGTTATTTTTTCTTTATAGTAATTTCTCTATGTTCTCTATGCTTAGTTATCTTTCATTTAATATCATTCATATTTGTTTAAAATTCAATAAATGTACACTAAACTTTTAATAGTGTCACAAAGTTTTGTGAATAGCTAAGTAGACTTTTAAAAAGAAGAGCGAAGAAGGAGTACTTGTTACTTTCTGTAATGAAACATGCTGAGAATCCCTAATAATTTAAAAATTGTGTTTTTGGCACAATATCACATGGTGAGACTAATGGAGAAGAACAGAGACCACAGTGGCAGAATAATAATAAATGGGAACTTAGTATACAAAGCAGAATAAAAATAAATGAGTTAGAATGATCATTTCATAAAAACTGTCAAGAAAACTGACTCACAAGAAAATACCAAGTTATCCATATTTATTTAAAAGGTAAAAAGATAGTAAAGTATTAAAGACTTAACCCTAAAAGTTAAAATATAAAATTGACACAATAAAATTTAGGAAAATAATGTTGTGATAAAGAACTCAGTAAAAATGTATGAAAACTTGAAAAGCATAATTTATTAACCACTTCAGTACCAGCCTCGACTATAGTCGACAGCCACAGATGAACGCGCACAGCGACTTTAGCCAATGGCCGTGATATGACTTTTCTAATTTTTCATTTATCAAAATAAAATTGTGAACATTTAAAAATAACATAATGAAAACATATATATATATGTTACCTATTTTGATTTACATTACAAGAAAAGCTGCCTGTAAAGTAACACAAGCTGTCAGTGCTTTGAAGCTTTCCTCATCACACAAGAGCAGAACGGACGCGTCGTCATGCACAGCACACGCCGCCGTGCGGACTGTGAGTGCCGCTGCGGGCCAGGCTTCGCAGCCAGTGAGCTCCATACCCAAGTGGTTAAATAAAATGTCTATTAATTTGATAAATACAAAATTAAAAGTTTTTTTTCAATAAAATTTTCAGACAATGCTAATTCACTAATATATGCAATTAATGAACTACACAAGGATATTTTGAAATTCAACACATAAAAGAAAATAATTTTCACATGCAAATTACAGAAGAAGGCCAAGAGTAGCAAGTGCAGGAAAAGATATTATAAAATACTGTTTAATTAGATAATTCAAATTAAAACATAACAAGGTTTTTTTAATTATTAGACCAGCCATTATTAGAAAGAAATTATAGTTGGATAAGAGGGATGTCCCTTCAGCCATTTCAGAGACAATAATTAATCAAATTAAGCAAATGCATAAGGTATGAGTCACTGTTTTCACTCACAATGCTCAATAATGGACAATATCACAGGCTGCTCATTTTAGTAATGTTCACATTAGCACAGGCTAATAGGCAAACTTCTGCAAAGGAGTCTTAAGCAGAGCAAGATTAAGTGTAAACATTGCATGGATAATTCTTCAAATAGTTTACTTAATGAAAAATATGTAAAATAGACAATGACATATATAGCACAATGGGATTTTCAGACAATTTAAAATAAATGTGCACATAACAATAATAATTTACAATGAAACATACAAATATAAACATACAACCCATTAGAATGATTGCCTAAGAAAGATGGCGAAAATCAGAGCGAGATATAGGTAACAATGAGAATGAATTAAGAAATCAATTCAACAAAATTTGAAAAGTATTTGAGGTGGTTTTGTATTGGATCAACTTATCTGAACTCTAACTGCACTTCCCAGAGTCCCCTTTCCTGTACACTTTACGTTACAGTTGGCTAAAGAAGAAAACTGGCAGATTTGCAGAACAGAATGAAGCCACAGCCATTACTCTCTAGAGGTCATAAGAGTTAGATGCAGGGCTGGTGGTGGGGAGTGGGGGATGGGAAAGGAGACAGACACAGAGGTATAGGCGGGTTCCAGTTCTCCCTTGCTCCACACTGTTCCATTTCCAGCTCTTACTCCTAATATTTAATCTGATGACCAACAAATTCCAGTCCAACCCTCCAAGATGCCTTTCCACCATCGCTCTCTCATTGTTCCATGCTTGCAGCTAAAGGTGCTTGGCTTCAGGGGAGCTGGTTAGTGACTTTTCTCTGATGTTCTTCCTCTCTCTGTCAGACCCTTAAGTCCACAGCTTCTCCAATAACCACCCAAGCCAGAAGCCAGCAAACTGGGTCCTGTGAGCCAAATCAAGCCCACCTTTTTTTCTTTTTTTGGTAAATATAGTTTTACTGGAACATAGCCAGCCATTAAGGCATTCTTTATGGTTGCTTCTTAGTCCACCTGCAGAGTTGAGTAGTTAAGACGGAGTCCCTGTGGCCTGCAAAAGCTGAAATGCTCACTCTCTGGCTCTTTACAGGAAGTGCATCTTATCAACTGCTAATCTAAGGTCTTATTTTTATATATTTGTTATCTTATTACTTTTAGGGTGGTCCTTGTTTCTTGATTTATAAAGTGTGACTAACATAATCATCTGTGCTTAAGGTGTTTGTGTGTTCATATGTGTACCTATGTATTTGTGTGTGTATGTTTGCAAGACAGAGACAGAGAAAAGAGACAGAGAGAGAGAAAGAGACAAAGACAATATTTATAGATTAAAATCACATTATGCTGGGAATTACATCATTAGTTTATAAAGCAGGAAACTACTTATCAACACATGTTGAGATGATATTTGCCTTTTACAATAGCATCCAAAAAGATTTATGACATACAAAAGAAAAGCAAAAGTTCTGCTATTCAGAACACATAATAGTGTTCTATTTTTTCCTGACTTCATGGGATTAGATTCCTGAAAAATACAACCTAAGGAAATTTATACTGGAAAGTTTAACAAATGGGAACAAAGTAAAATGTCAGTTGATTAAAGCCATTATATTAATGCATATATTTTAAATTACTAAATGAAACTCTAAAAGGGTATTAACATAAAAAATAAGCAAAGTAATTCCATTTAAAATATGCTACTAACGGTGGGCGCACAATTTAAAGAAGTGTCTAATACTTCCCTGTATTATTGCTGATATCCATTTTTAAAATTTCACCTTGATTTCAAAGATGCAGATTCAGTTTGACAAATTTAATTATCTTTCATCATAAGAAATGAAAAATGTAGTTCTATTGTAAGCTATATTTCTTCAATTTTTTCTGTGCACACCTGACACTTTAATTACAAATATTTGAATCCTGTTAAATCTTCTTACCAAGCTTGTCTCTTCCTGGATTCTACTGATTTCTTTTCCTAATATTTTTCTCTATCATGATTTCAACTTGCATGCATTAAAATTCAATTTGTTTTCACTTGCAAAAAATACAAAAATAAATATGTATGTCTTGTAAATTTAGGGAAGGGAACATATTTGGAATAGCATAAAATATATTAAAAAACACTACAAAACCCTGCTATAGTGTTTGCTTGTTTATGAAAGTAAAAAAAGTAGAATCAAACTGGTGATCAAGAATATGATTTCTATATGAGTCAGTTCAGATCATATGAGGAAAAATTAAAGATTTGATCTGACCATACATTTCTCAGTTGTAATAGAAATTTATGTCAGTGTTTGAATGCTCTCTGAAAAAGGAGGAAAATATGATCTTGTTTTCACGCTCCATTCAAATTTCTTCATATTTTTATTAGAGAAGAACAAATTTGTTTGTTTCCTGGGAAGGGGATGAATTTGAAGAAAAGTGGAAATTAGAAAATATTATAATGTTATATAAGGAGGTATTAAATTGTATGCTAGAAATTATGAAAATTGTATAAAATATAATTAAAAGCCATACCCACTTTTTCTAATATTGCAACATGTACAATATAAAAGATAGAAGGTGAAGGGGCCCCGATAGCAGTAACCTGTACTTGAAATCAGCTCACCAAATGCAACCAAGTAACTTTCCTCCCAAGTCTTCACTTTCTGTTGTAGGGTCACTGTCAGGTGGCTAAGGTCTTTTCTAAGCCAAGTGGTAGTTTCAATCTTCCTGCAGTGCCTTTTGAGGATGCTGGTTTCTGCTGCCTCTTAACATTTTACAATGATAGAAAGTTGCCATCATGTTGGCTTAACATTGTGTCAATGGCTCAGGACAGTACTCTTCTGGTTTCCATTAAAGATGACCTGGTCTCTTATTAAACTCTACAACCCTAGTTTAGGCATGGTCTAACCACCATAACTGCCGCCTTCATCTTCTCTCTTCCTGGGATGCTCCTTTAATTTTTTTCCACCTTTCTACTTTTTACTTGCTCTGTAAGACAAAGTCATCTCTCATTTCCATGAATCATGGTTTGAACTACTTATCTTCACCATAGGCAGAGTCTGCTCTTTTGCTTTATTTTTCTGTAATTACTAATAATTGACTCATTTATTTTTAAACAAACTAAAATATTAAACCTCAATTACATATCAGATTCTCCACGGGACTGTGCATACTTGTGACTGTTCCACAGTGTGTCTGGTTCCGACTGGCAGACACTGTGCCTTGTTGACATTTGCAATGTCCTGCACCACCAACCGCCAAAATTTCAAAGATCAATCACCATTTCTGACATTTCCAAGTCATTCAATGAGAGTTTATTTCGTCATGAATAAATAGATGAAACAATGTTGAGCTACACCAAAGAAATAAGGCTAATGGGAGGTAATAATTTAGAAATTTGTTTCAAAAATCAAGAGTAAACTATAATAAATTTAGCATTATCCCATCAACTTACATTAAAATACTATGCAAGTAAAGAACATTAGTTTTTTTTAACAAAAGATGTGTATTCGAGTGACTGCTTACCTAATAATATCAGTACTTGTTAGATAAATTAAAGTGATCAAATATTTACAAGCTGATGTTTGGACTGTCCAAATAATAATATAATATAGGAAAATGTAAATTATTAAAATTATATGGAGAGAAACTTAGGGATCTGTATATTGAATAGTATAACTGATTTTCCAGATGGAACATCATGGCAAGTATAGGAATGTAAAACAATATTATTGACAGACATAATAGAGTAGAATAGTTAGGACTTCCAGCTAAATATTAAAGAAGTGAACAGCATTGTTTTTAACATTAAATATAAGTGAATATCATACAACCCTTGGATATAGCTGGAAGGAATATAATATACTGGATAAAGCTTTAAGTGGGTCATAAAATAATACTAACATTTATATTGCACCTTTAATGAAAAGGACTAGTAAATTAATATGAAACCAAAGCAAGTTAGTCAGGGATAATTATTGTTAGGGGTAAGGCATTTATATGCATAATTGTTTGTTTGGGTGGTATAAACACTGAACTTGACACCATCTGCAATATGAACATATTTAAAATACATTAAATATTCTCATGCAATAATGCCATGGCAACAGCGATAAGAATAAATGCAATTTGATAAGAATTAATTATTTTTACAGTTTCTTATAAAAATATAAATATGAATGTAATAAGACAGCAAGAAATTTCCTAGACTTTGAAATCCATCTAAATCTTCAGATTATTGTCACCATGTAAAAATCATTTTGACAGAGCCTCTGAACAGGCCTAGGGAAGACTCATTAAATAAGAACAAAACTGATCCTGTTACCATTACTCAGTCACCTACATCCATTCTACAGAATAAGAAATAAATTAATGACTTGATAAAACACACAGAGGAAACTACAGCTGTGGAGAGTTCTATGTTCAGGTGAGGAGGGCATGCTTTGGGAACTACTTGCAGAGTAGTAGCAGAATCTACCTGTTGTCTCCTTCCTTCTTGTATCTATCATTGGTCAGAGTGTGCCACTGTACTTCTGGGTCTTCTTATCTGGCCCATTTTGGCTACCACTGTGGAAGCCAATAAATCCTGGGTTCTATTAAGGGTAAAGAAGGACATTAGGATTGTTTTGTCTTCCTAAATGGTGACACAGGCCCAGCCTCTGTGCCTGTGGAAATAGAGAATATCCACAGGGGTAATGTCTGGAAACGAAGCTGTGACCATGGCTGAGATTCTCCGCTGAACAAGTGATCAAGAGTTGGGGCGGGTGTTGCTGAATAAACCAGGAAGGTGCCTATACTGGGTGGAATACAAGGATTTATTCAGGAGGAAACTCCAGGTGATGGGGGCTCTGCCTCGAGAAGTGAGATGCAAAGTGCATCACTGGTCTCAGGGTGCCGTGATGCTGGTTGCTTCTGCTGTGGAAGACCCGAACAACTCAACAGTGATCTCTACAAAAGAGACGAAAAGTATGGGGCTATCTTTCAAATAGAGAGTATCAGTGCCAGATTATGACACGACTAGTAAAGTAAAATCTTTTCCCATTAATTCCTTGAACTCTCGATTATACCCCTGGAGGAGACGGTAGCTGCACAGTGAGGATAGAGATAAAATACTGAGAAAAGATGCACGACCCCTGTCTCTACCCGCTGTACACGCTCCAATTACCCACATTATCACTGTTTCCAGAGCCAAGAGTTAGGCCTGATATAGAAGAAGGAAAACTACTGGAAACCAACTTGACGCGTACATATAACACTTCTGTCCCAGCTGAAGAGCTTAACAAGTCAACGACTTATTCCACCAACAGAACTCCTCTGCAGATGCCAGCAAGCCCAGAAGGCCTCTCAGCGTACTGCACAGCCAGCAAGTGCTGGCCTTTATTGAGGGGAAGTCACGATCTCTGAGGCCTGGGTCTGCTCTAAGAGCAACTGAATCCAGAAATTCTTTTCAGGCCCCCAAAGTTGTTCATTTTTTGTGTCCCTCCACCTCTGCTTTTTCCTTTGGAGAACCCAGCACAGTCCGCAGCCTCGCGTGCACACTTTAAAGTTTACTTTTCTATATTTCCTGAAAGATAGCAAAGATTGATACCTATTAGAATAACTCAGTATTTCTCTCCATTGTTATTTGGCAAAGAGTAAGTCAGGAAAAAATCACAAATACGGCACTATTTACAATGAATGACAACAACGATAACAGAACTAGTATGATATCAATTTATGCATGTATAAATACATATGCATAATTAACAAAAGCTCATAAAATTACACATAATATAACTTTTGGTAGGAGGAATGAAATTATTTCAAAAATAGTTTTGTTATTTTATAGTTTAAAAATATAGTTGTGGTATGTGAAACTAAAATTCAAATAAGAGATACAGGAGTCAAAACAGTGACAAGATTCTTGCTTGGCATAAATCAGGAAGAGGAAATGTGCAATTTAAAAAATTCTGAAGAGACATGAGAAGCAAAAATAATTAGCATATATGCTGCTGAAAACATTGTGGCAGGTATGACAGATTTATGAAATTTGAAAGATGAAATACGAATAATAAAGATATATTAAAATGAATTAATATAGACAAAGATGCACCAAAAGGGATTTAAAAATAGATTCAAAAATATTTTAAGAAAAACATTTATGCAAATAAAGAATTACTTCATGTGTTAAAAAAATGTAGCCTACCAGGTAAAATTTGAGAGGAAACTTTAAAACCAGAGAAATGGTCTTTCAACATTAATAAAATTCATAGAAAAGAAAGTATCCTGTTGAATTTAGTTCATGCAATAAAACACCCAAAACACAAAACTGAAAGCAATCCATCCACCTTCAACAGAGACCAATAGAATACACATTGACTTCTCTGTAACCATATTCAACAACAAAAGAGCAATATCTTCAGAGTTCTAAGAAAAAAGACTGCCATCCAAGAAACATATACACAAGCAAGATATTTTACCAATAAAGTGGCAAAAAACATATTTTAATCAGGCAAAGCAAAGAGATAAGGAATATGACAAATAAATTAAGAAATTATGCCAATAAAAGAAAATCCAAAATAGATTAGTCTCGACATGATGATAGTAACAATAATACAAAACAAAAAAAAGTAAACTGCCAAGAAGAGGAAAAAAAGATTATAAATAGATTTCCTTACTTTTATAATGCAGATTAGTAGCTGCTGTCTAATAGTCTTAAAGTCAATAATGAACATGTTATTTTCAAAAATTAAGGGTAAATTAATACACATCATAAAATTTCCAAATTATCAAAAAAGAAATCTTATCAAATCAAAAAGAAAACATAGGCCAGACAGATCAAACTTAGAATAAAATACTAAAAATAGAAAAAAGTAATGTGATTGGGTAAAAGAACAATTTCCAAAACAATAAAGAGATTGGGTGATAGAACAATGTTCAAATGCACCACAGCAAAAGTGTAAAATCAGGAACTAATCTCTTAAAATAATTAAGACATTAGATTGAATCAAAATTAAATTGAATTATGTGACTCATGTAAAGTAAAATATTACTCTGAAAATTTGAATGTAAAGTGATAGTAGATGCAAAAAGAAAAAATACATCATAAAAGACAAAGTTGACTTCAAGTCAAAAGTCATTATGTGATTAATAAAGTCACTTTTCATATATTTACAATGAAGAATTTGTTGCTACACATCTTTATGTACACGTTAAGTGCTGAGGGAAAATAACATCAAACCTAACTTTCATTCAGGAGCAAGAAAAAAAAATTCCAATAATGAGAGCCCTTACCGATTATTTATTACTTCTTGCTGAAACAGATTGCTGAAGTCTCTGTGAAACAATGTCAAATCTCAAGCAATAAATATAATTTACAAATAATCATTAAAATAAGCAACTAGAAAACAATGATATAACTAATAAAGCATTATAGATTTAAATAATATTGCCAATAATGATAATGATAATGAATAATTTTTAGGATAGTAGGAGGTAGAATTGAAATACTAACCAACAGCACATACCAATTGCGAAGGAAAATATTGGCATTTACAACTCCCAAATTCTTCATGTTTGGAGGAGGAAGAAAGGTATAGTGACAAACTTAAGACACCTTTAATAAAATATTCATTATAAAATAAGTACAAAATAAAATACAGTATAAAATAAGAAAAAAATCACATAAAATAAGTTATAATTTCAAAAATCACAAGAAAATAAAGGAACTAACTATGTCTCAAAAATTCAAAAGAAGGGTTAAAAATAGGGAAGGAGATGTGGAAAATATTAAAGTAAATAGGAAGTAAATTATAGTAAAAATAAGTTATAATATATAAAAAAGCATAATATAAATTTAGTTAGACAAAGCTTGCCAGTTTAAAATAAATTAATTGGCTATTAAACAAAATCTAGCTGCTTAGAAGCCAACCATTAATAAAATATGAACACTCAAATTGAAAGAAAAGAAACTGTTCCATCCACACCCATTTAAAATGTAGAAACCCACAAAAAACCATTACTCTCAATTTAAATGAGAAGGAAAGAGGTGGATAATTTACATAACTTTTTTGGAGCTCATTCAGAAAAGTGAGCTCACAAAACAACTAGGTAAACTTAATTCCTATGGTAAAAACCAAATCCAAATAAGAGATGGAACACACACATTGTTTCTTTTTTTTTTCTTTTTTCATTTTGCAAAACAAGGTGACTGCCATAAAGATGGCTAAATAGAAAACAAATGATTTTACAAAATATTTCTGAAAGGTTGAGTTTGGGCTGGCATCATACTATAGAATTCATCAGAACCCCAATACAAGAGAAGTGCACATTTGCCACATCTGCCAGAGAACGACTGGGGACAAGTCAGGAAACCTTAGAGATTTTCTTCCATGCACGCGCTTGGAAGGGCTCCTCAGACCTCAGACTCTTTTTGACTATGAAGTAAAACTATCTGCTTGGAGAAAAGTAGGAAAAGCACTTGGGCCCAGGATTCTGACTTTCTTAAAAGTCTACCTTTGGGGAGAACGATAACCATGTGCTCGCCCAAGACCACCCAAAAAATACAGAGGAGACTTTGGATGTCTTCGGGGAGAGTTGGGTAATGCAAGTGAGACCCGCACCTCAGCCTCGGGTTCCACGGCCAAGTGCACGTGGACGTCGGAAAACCGAGAAATCCGAGTAGCAGGTCGCACCCAAGTGCTGCCGGGGGAGGGGCGGGTGCGTCAGGAGAGACTCATTTCTGAAAGCGAATGGTGCGCCAGGAACGCGAAGAAAATTTAGAACAAGGCAGCAAACATCCACTTACTGGCAGACTTTGGAGTCCGTGATGCACTGAAACTAACTACATGAACAACTACACTCATATCCAGCTAATCTGCTGGCTAGGTTGACTCGGCCTTCCACAACTATTTACGGCAGAATAGTCACACTTCTGTGTATACCTTCTATTTGTATTAGCTGCTACTTTAAAAAACCATGTCATGTTTCACATTCAAACAATTACTACACATGCACGCACGTACCCCTGCCCCCGTTCTCTAGAGAGAAAATAGCCAATAAAATCAGCTCCAATATGGCGCAGATACTGGAGCTACCAAAAAGAAACTTTAAAATAACTATAATTATTATTGCAAAAGGTCTAGTGGAAATAAGAACACCATGTATAAAAAAGGGGTGAGATTTCAGCAGAGAGAAAGTATAAAAAAGAGACAAAAGGAAATATTAGATATAAAAAAAATCATACATAAAATATATCTTAATATATTCATGAACAACCAGAATCAGAAGGGGAAAGGATTTACCAAAATTAAATTAATAAAATTAAAACATATATATTTAAAAAATGAGAAAAAACAAAATTAAGTTCCAGAAGGAGATGAGATTGAGGCAGAAGAAATATTTGAAGAGGTAATAGCAAGATATTTTCTCAAATTATTGAGAGCCAAACAAACACATGAACAAAAAAAGTATTCACAAAGATTCAGGAAATTCAAACATGATAAATATAAGAGAAAACATATTAGGAAAGTCAGAATCAACTTTCTAAAATCCAAAGACTAAGACAGTATTTTGAAAGCCACCTGCGGGGCGAGGGGAGAGAAAGAGAGAGAGAGAGAAATTAGAATATAACATGCAAAGGAAAAAATAAGAATAACAGACTTTTGTCAGAAATTACGCAAACTAAAAATGAATGGTGTGACATCTTTAACTCCTGGGGAAAATAATCAGCCCAGCAAACAATAAACAGTGAAATAATTTTTCAAAAACTCAAAGTACAATGAAGAGTTTTTTCCGACAAATCAAAGTTGAACAAAGTCATTGCCAGCACTCTATACCACAAGAAATTGCAGAGGAACTCTTTCAGACTGAAATAATATAATACCAGATGTAAATTTCGATATACACAAAGAAATAAAGTGCACTGGAAATGTTAATAATGTAGCTAAATAAAGAAGATCTTGTAATTTTTCATCTCTTTAGATGATAATTATCTAAATGGAAATAGTTACAATGTATTATGGGATATATAACATATATAGATAGAAATATACGGAGGCAATAAAGTGACTAAAACTTGTCACAAAATCAAAGAGTATTTCATTTTATTATTCCTTGAGGACAATTGAATATTCATACTCATAGAATTATGAAAAAATGGGTAGAGTTATTTTCAAATTTAACGATCTTAATATTGTTGAAGTATCCAATAGAAACATGCGAATCTGAGAAAAATGTACTAAAGTATAAAAGACTAAATTTTATTTCAGCATATTGTGGGGGTACAAATGTTTAGGTTACATATATTGCCTTTGCCCCACCTGAGTCAGAGCTTCAAGCGTGTCCATCCCTCAGACGGTGGGCACTGCACCCACTAAGTGTGAATATACCCATCCCCTCCTCCCCTCTCCCACCTGCCTGACACCCAATGAATGTTATTACTATATGTGCACTGAAGTGTTCATCAGTTGAAACCAATTTGATGGTGAGTACATGTGGTGCTTGTTTAAAAACAAAAAATACAGTTTTCCCAGAACCATTTATTGAAGAGAAATTCTTTTCCCCATTGTATATTTTTGTCTGCTTTATCAAAGATTAGGTTACCGTATACTGATGGTTTCATCTCTGGTATCTCAGATCTATTCCAAATGTTGATGCTTCTGTTCTTGTGCCCGTCACAGGCTGATTTACTATTGTTGCTTTGTAGTACAGCTTGAAGTCAGGAAGACTGATGCCTCCCAGTTTGTTCTTTCTACTTAAGATTACTTTGGCTATACGAGGTTTTCTCTGGTTCCATACAAAGTGAAGAGTTATTTTTTCTAGATCTGTAAAGAATGATGGTGGTACTTTGATGGGGATTGCCTTAATTCTGTTGATCACTTTAGGTAATATTGACATTTTAACAATATTGATTCTACCAATCCATGAATAAGGTAGATTTTTCCATCTGTTTACATCATCTGCATTTTCTTTTTTGGTGTTTCATAGTTCTCCTTGTATAAGTCTTTCGTGCCTTTTGTTAAATATACTCCTAGATATTTAATTTTCTTTGGGGCTATGGTAAAGGGTATTGCATTTTTGATTTGAGTTTCTACTTGATGGTTCTTGGCATATATGAATGCTTCTGATTTGTGTATATTGATTTTATAACCTGAAACTTTACAAAATTCATTTATCAAATCTAGGACTCTCTTGGAAGAGTCCATGGGGTTTTCTAGGTATAATATCATATCATCAGTGAAGATCAAGAGTTTGATCTCATCAGCCCCCACTTGGGTGCCCTTAATACCCCTCTCTTACCTGGTTGCTATGGCTAGGACTTCAAGCACTATGTTGAATAGAAGAGGAGAGAGTGGGCATCGTTGTCAAGTTCCAGTTTGAAGAAGGAATGGTTTCAATTTTTCCCCATTCAGAATGATATTAGCAGTGGGTTTGTCATAACTGGATTTGATAAATTTAAGGTATGAGCCTTCTATGCCTATTTTGTTAAGAGTTTTTATCATAAAAGTGTGTTGGACTTTGTCAAATGCGTTTTCTGCATCTATTGATAGTATCATATGGTCTTTGTTCTTGATTTTATTTATGAAGTGAATTGCATTTATAGACTTGCGTA